>JZKD02S1617265.1:46129-91432 GCA_000966675.3 Picea glauca
GTTGTAATTATACCTCCTAGTCTCCTATATATACCAAGGAGACATTTTCATTTTGAATCATCTTGTACTTGAACATTTAAGTGGGGTACAAGGAGGTTGCCCCCTCGAAGAGGCTCATTATCTGAAATTATCTATTTTTCAAGGCGTTGAGTACTTTTTCTGAGGTTTTTCTATGCTATATTGATATTTGGTTCTTAACACTCAAAACTTTCTTCATTTTCTCGAACGTTGTTGTAAGTACATTTCTCCATCTCTTTGGATTGTTGGGTATGCTTGCTTTCAATTTTGCCTTTGACCAATGTCTGCCCTTCTGACCCGATGAGACCTTCCACAAAATAAGGAATAGGGTCACCCAGCACCTGAGGAGAGTGCTCCAATATCTCGTTAAATCCTTGGTGACTTCACTTCAACACAAATTCGCTTGCTTCGATAATGATCTAAGAGTTTTCTCTCAACCATTTGAATGCAACAAAGCAGAGGGGTAGAGAATTTTCTTCAGCTAATTCGATACTTTGCTCCTCGCAACTGTGATATGTAGGTTGATTTATCTCATTATACTGCTGAAAAGGAACACTTTCTGATATAGAACATGCGATTGGTTGTTCTAGGGAGTCAACATCATAATCATCATCATATTTATCATATATAAGCAAATCAACAACATATGCAATGTCATCTAACAAGAACAAACTTGGAACATCGACACGTTCTTCAACAAACTGATTTGCAAATTCACTTTCTTGACTGTCTACAAATGAATATATAAAACAATTAGCCCTCTGCTTATCATGGGATGGATCAGAAGCTAACTCAACACCTCCTCTTTCAACAAGTGGAATATAAGTTTTTGCAAAATCATTAGCATTGGAAACTTCAAGAGGACCTATGATATCATCAATTCTATGCTCAAGATTCCAATCAACTATTTTCTGTTCACATTCACTTTCATGTTCTTGAGCATTCAACCCTTCATTTTTGATCTGTTTACAAGCTTGGATGTTGTGTTTAATGTCCTGAGCATCATTAAACATTTGTTGTAAGGACTTAGGTCTTCTTTCCATCAGGAGGAAAGAAAAATCTGGATGAAGAGTGGTTACATAATGGAGCATGGCAACAACTTCAGTGGGTTGAATTTCTTTGGAAAAATTGTAATAGATACTGGAAAACATTCTATTGAATATAGAAATGGTTTTATTGCTCTGTTTTTTTAAGGCATAGAACTCTATAAGTTGTAGATCCAAATATTTCTTCCTGCCCCAAAACTTTAAAAAGACATCCTTCAATTCCTCCCATGAGCTAATAGTCTCTGGCTGCAAATGTTTAAACCAGTCTTTGGTGTATCCTTTAAAGGATTGAGAGAAGGCCCTCATACAAACATCATCATGGTCAATCTCAAACAAATCTATAAAATGCTCAAACCCTTGGATGTGTTTTTTAGCTCAGATGGAATCAGGTTCCCCATCAAACATGGGTAGGTATTCATAGTGTTTTGGGTGATAGTCATGAAGGATGTGGGGTAAATTTAAGGTTCTGTATCTATGCTGAGTCTTGGAGGGTGTTGGATCAAGTGCAGGAGATGAAATACCAACCCTGGTTTCATGAGGCTCATCAACTTGGTTATGGTCATCACATGGCCCAGATGGAATTTTTTTATCAAAATCAGTGATACAGTGAGGATATGCATGTACAAATTTAAGAGGAGGATATACAATTGCAAGATTCTCATGATCATCATTAGAATGCAGCAGGTAAAGAAGAATTTGTTTGGCATTTTCAAAGAAGGAGCAGAGGAAACTTATAACGAACAATAAAATGCCTTGGAAAAAATCCAATTTTAAGTACTTGTTTTCTTCCATAATGTCTTTTCATACCTCTGTCAAGGGATCTCATCTTCCAGTGGAGTCTCTGAATTACATTCGAAGCTTGAGTGGAGTCGCCAATAATGTTTTGGAAGCTGGATTCTGTATTGAGAGTGGGATCGCCATTGAAGATTTGAATTTCTAGATTCTTCTCCCAGTGGAATCACCTTCAAACTGGTCTTTTGCTGTGTGGAGTCGCCATTGAAGATTTGAGTTTCTGGATTCTTCTACCAGTGGAATCACCTTCAAACTGATCTTCTTCTGTGTGGAGTCACCATTGAAAATTTGAATTTCTAGATTCTTCTACCAGTGGAATCACCTTCAAACTGGTCTTCTGCTGTGTGGAGTCGCCATTGAAGATTTGAATTTCTGGATTCTTCTACAAGTGGAATCACCTTCAAACTGGTCTTCTGCCGTGTGGAGTCGCCAGAGCAGGAATACAGCCAATATGTGCCTAAGTGTCTATTTCTCTTAGACCTTAGAACTCAACCATGTCGTTCTTCCCCGGGAAAATTTTTCAATTTCGTCCCCGGCAACGGTACCAGAATGTTAGCACCCTGTAAATCTGTTCAGCTATCAAAACAGACGACAGGGGTAACTGTTTCAACCAACTTTAGAGATGAAGACTAGCTGGTTCAACTCAGAGAGGGATGTCTCGTGTCACTTGATATATCTATGGCAATCGGTGGCTACATTTGGTTTCTTTTGGGGGGGGTTTTATAAAGTTGCTGGCCAAGAAGAAGAGGGACACTTTGGGCTATGGAGTTAGGAATGAAGAATGAATTTTCAAACCTTGGAAACTATCCAGAGGAAAAGGCTAAATAAGGCGATGAATCTGAGTTATTCTTGAAATAAAAAGATATGTAGGAAGATGAAGAAAACAAATAACTGCATCAAAGCATTACTGAAATGAATTTTGGATCGGTTGGGAGATATAAACACAGTCTAAATTGTTAAGCTGAGAGCATTAAATAATGAATTATGGGCTTCTAATCTCATAATTCAGATAGAGGAAAAGTGAAAATGAAATAAAGAATAACAGGAATCACATACTATAAGGGACAACGAGACTCATAACACCACTAGTTAGAATATTTTCGTAAACAGTTCAAAATCAACCTTTGCATTTGTATATTCATTCAAGCCCCCAAAATTTACAAAGTTATTCTTGCACAGAGGGCAGGCTCCCCCTTTTCTCATGCCTTCATATATTCGAGATAATACATATATAGGGGATTTACTTGTGGAATCCGAAACGTTCAGACTTTTCCATGATTAAAATAGAGATACGTTACAAAAAAGGAATGATTTATGATAATCGTTATCCTATTTCAAAGAGGTCGTTAGGAACATGCCTGTCATATCTGGAGCCCTTTCTTTGATCACCATCTGTCCAAAATTCATTGAGATGTATGCAATCCTATCTGAGGATTCACTTTAACTTGGTGATTTCCTCCTGCAAAGTACTCAATCAGGCCAATTGGTTGTTCCCAACGCTCTCCACCGCCTCTGCTATGATTTTAGTTTTCTATCGTTCACTTCTCCCTTTTTTCGCCACTTGCCTGTAGGGCTCTTCCACTTGCTCATTGATGATGAAGTCTCTTATAATAGGGTTTAACCTGACCCCTGCTTCCGGTTCAGTCATGGGTTCTGTATGGAACTTCATTTCCAATATCTGCGTAACCCACCTCTCTTTCTTTCTCATAGATAATCCTAAGACATTAGTTGAGAAACCCATTGTGCTGGATACTGTTCCATTTTCGTTATCCACATCCTCAAAGGCCATGATTTTACCCTTCTTAATTCTACAGAATGTAGAGAATCGAACTAGCTCGAGATTTTCTCATTCACGAATGCGACGATGATCACTGATGGCAGAATAATGCCATCCATACTTGCATATCAGTAGTTATCAGGCTCCAATCATTAATCAATGACAGGATATGTCAGTTTTCCATGCTTCATCAATCCATTTCAAATGATGAGCTCTTGAGCTCGTTATGTGACGACATTTTCTCGACATATCAGACGAGAAGTATTGACGACGTGAGATGATTTGACCAACCATCACTTCCTCCCACGAGTTGTTGATTTGACACTTTAAAACATGTGACATAGGGGCTATGCGAAATTGGTTTCAAGAAGTCCGCCTTTTGGTCTGATGCACTTCTAAGGGTGCCACGCGTTTACACCTAACAACACGGTGGTTTTCCTCGGACTGCCCTCGATCGGTTAAGTCCTGTGCTGCTTCACCGCCTGATATGGGCTTCAACCATTGATCCGGGCTATTGCGAGATCAACGATCTGTAGGATTCCCTCCTTTCACGCTTTCGCCATATTTGTCCCTATCTGCCAGATGTAGCCCATTATTCCAAATCACGCAGTATATCTCCACTATTTTAGCCCTCTGAAATTTATAGCCCAGGCCGAATTTTTATGGTGAAAACAATATGTAAACTCGATATTACATGTTCATGGATGTATTCAGAAAGAAAATTCCATTTGTTTCTATTAACCCTAGTTGCATGCATAGCTTTATGAATGTTCATTTGTCTAAAAGGTCTCAAGTACTTGCAAATAATATTCAAAGAACGCAGGTTGTAGGTGAAAATATTCAATTTTTTAAATATTTGAAGATTATAATGGACAAATATGTGTTGGATTATGATTTTCATGCCATAGATATGAATGATGTGGATGATATTCTTAGATATCCTTGGATGGAATCAATTGGTACAATTAATGTGAATGTACAAAATAATTTTTTGAAGATATGGTACAAGATAAATAAAATTACACTTCATTATATGTCTCTTAATAAGCTAGAAGGGGCCATGGGAAAAACTAAAGAAGTTATTGCAGGGAAAATAATTGCAGATTCAAAGGTTGAATAAAAAGTAAAGCTTACCAAAGAATTTGAAAAAAAGCTTCAAGAAGGGCATTAAAAGGAAGCCATGGAGCTACATAATTCAAAGGAGCCACATGTTGAATATTCCAAGTCAGATGAACCGATAGCTAAGGTTATTTTCTATCGCCATCCACACCACTTGGAGAAACAACAATCATCAAGGCAAGAGCATGGGCATCGACAAACTTATTATGGACCAACATGGAACCCAAAAGGAAATAAATTGAGAGATACATGGTGTTATAACAAAAATGCATGGAGACGTCATAGCATAACAAGGAGAAATTGGATTCTAGGTCAAGGTAGCAACAAAAAAGTTGGACCCCATGTTCACATTTCACTAGGATGGATGGAGGATCGTGCTACTTTTCTTAGCCAATCATATTGTATGGTTCTTCCCATGTTTTGAGGATGAAACATGCGAAGGGGGATGGAATGTAGTATACCTAGGGGGGTAATATGGGGTACCCAATGGGAGTAATAATAGATATATGACCATGTACATGTAATAGTGTGAACATAATAAATGTGAGAAGGCTTACTAGAAGGTTCCACCTACTAGAATGTTTCTTCTTTATAATGTTCAAAGGAGGTAGATATCATTATATAAATAATTGTAAGCAATGTAATGAAGCATAGCGAATAATATTGTGAATGTATCAAGCATTGCTTGAGGAGTGTTATACTTATATAAGGATTAATATATGGTGTTACCCTATTTCAAGGGTTTTCTCTACATTTCTCTCGTGTTGAGTATTTTACGTGAATTATTTGAGTTATTTTTGAAGTTAAGGATTCTTTTCTTATATTTCATATCTAATATCTAAGGTATATACCATTTTTTTCTTGAAAAAAGTGCTCTAATACCAATTGTTAAGTGTTTCAAATCTATAAATAGAATCACATACATTAAATCCAAGAACAATATAGAAGAAATCCACCTTTTTTAATATGAAACCCTTAAGGTAGGGAAACACCTTATAGTTGATCCTTTTATGGAATGAATCCACTCATGTTCTCTTGCCTCTTCGAAGGGGAAAGCTCGTAATGAACTAACCTCCAAATACAATATTCTTCAACCATTCCCATTACAATGTTTACACCTCTTTATATAATACTACCTAATGCCTAAGGACATTCTAGAGAATGAACCTTCTAGTAAACCTTCTCACATTTATTGTGTTTACACTACTACAATAGGCCTTATTTATTAATCATGACATTCATTACATATATTCAATAAATCCAACTACCATAGTGGACCTTATTTAATAATATAGTGGACCTAGTCCACCTTGCATTGAATGACCTCTGTTATTATCACTATTGGCCCTTCAACCCCCCATTACACCCCTAAGTATACTACATTCCACCCTCCTTAGAAAATCATTGTCTTCAATTCTTGTTATGAGGAAGTACATCCATATACAGGGTCCCATGGATAAGTGTGGACCGTAATACTAAAGTAGGCTAGAGAACGAGGGTCCCATGTACAATTTCTAGCCACCATGTTGAAGGAGTTTAAGCTCCACCATAAACCTAGGTCCCATGTCCAAGTGCTCATGTGGATTCCCCACTGAAGATACTTGGATTTAATAGCTGGCTAAAAATGGTGCTCCAAATGTCTACATTGGTCATGTGGATCCAAATATGTAGATCAATCCATATCCAAAAAATCATCCACATAACACACTAGTACATGAGAATAAGAAATCTAAAAAATTGTATTCAAAGAAGGCTCTTGAATTCTCTCCATAAGGTGGAGTAGAGTCATCAAAGAGAATATGAAAGTAGTTGTCATCCCATAAATGAAAACTATCTATATACCAATCATCACAATCATTCTCGAAATCATATCAAGCCTATCTTTATCGATTATATTCTTTTGTGATGCAAGGGTACATGTCCATAATAATACAAAGGTACTGATATTTAGCAATTTTCTTTTGAATATCTTGGAGATCTTTTAATAACATGATCATATCTTCATTCTTCATGCCCATGAGTGTTTGAGAGTGAAAATTTTTAGAGGTTGTAGCGTGTGACATATCGATTGGAAGAACTACATATAATATATCAAATGAAAACCATGAACATATTCTATCCAATGACACTAATTCGGTAGCAATCTGAGCACCCTGTCAAAATTTAAGAGTTGTGCAGTCTCACGATCGTCATAAAAAAAACCCCTAAAATATTGTTGATTTTAAATTAGCAATATCTTCATTTATGGAGGTCAGATTCAGACGATTTGTTTTTTTGAAATTGGTTTTTTTATTGAGAGGAACTAATATCCACAACTGGTTTTGGAAATAACTGCACCAAATGCTATATAAACTTGCAAATCGTGTGATCATCCTAAAAAAACCCTGAAAATTTGTTGATTTTAAACCAACAATATCTTGAGCTCCCGAACTCTAATTCAGGCGATTTTTTTTGAAATCAGTTGTCTTTTCAAGAGGAATTCATATCTACAACTTGTTTCTTCAAATTATTCTAAAACATCTACATAAATTTATCTGATTGTTGCAACCTTCTTTTTTCTTTTGAAAACCTACAAATAGAAAAAAAATTGCCCACGTTTTCACTAAAGAAAGTTCTCTAATACCAATTATTAAGTGCCTCAGATATGCAAATAGAATCACATACAATAAATTGAAGAACAATATATAATAAATCCATCTTTATTAATATGAAACCCTCAAGGTAGGGCAAGACCTTACAATTAATCCTTTTATGGAAGGAATCCACTCTTGTTCTCTTTCCTCTTCGGTGAGGCAACCTCCTAATGAGCTAAGATCCAAATACAATACTCTTCAACCATTTCCATTACATTTTTTACATATCTTTATATAATACTACCTACCACCTAAGGACATTCTAGAGAATGGACCTTCTACTAAGTCGTCTCACATTTATTGTGTTCACACTACTATAATAGGCCTTATTTACTAATGATGGTCTTCATTACATATCTTCAATAAATCTAACTACCATAGTGGATCTAATCCACCTTGCATTGAATGACCTCCACTATTATCACTATGGACCCTTCGACCCTCCATTACACCCTTAAGTATACTACATTTATATTCCTTTTTATATATTAAAAAAAATAATTATTACTTATTGATGTTCAATAAAAACATATATTTTAATCTAATAAAAGAATCCCATAAAAGCATGAACATTTCACTAATGAATAAAAAATCTTAATTTTACTAGTATTTTGATCAATAATAAATTGACTAAGTACAATGTTTGATTGAAAGAATCCATACATATAAATTCTACAATGAAATCTATGCCTATTAAAAACATTAACCTTCAAGATATTAGTTCACAATTCAAAATAATATTTAACAAGGGGAGTTATGGAGCAACAAGTCCCTGCCAATAAGGGAGGAGATAGTAGCAAGATTTGTAGCTCCGGAAAGAAAAACATGTTTGTAGCTCCAGTTTTAAGATTTTCAAGTTTGAAGTTCAATTACCTGTTCTACGATTTCAGCTTGACCTGATCGGTTTGGATTAGCCCTAGTTTAAACTGTAGATTGAACTGTAGATCTATCTGTGCTAGACTTGATTTTCTCTATATGGTTTTTCGTTCTAGGTATTATGTTGCAACATCATCAAAACAATCGAATTTTGGTACAGGTACTAATTCAAGCTTCTTGCTCTTTTTTAAATGCTCGATGATGAGTTCCATGTAAAAATTGAGCGGAAGGATAGATCATTACTTGTTGAATAAGATACCCCAACATTTGGATGGTCGTGATGAAAATCTCTCTGTTGAGCGAAGCACAAAAGGACAGTGTCATTTAAAGGAAATAACGATATGGTCAAATGGCACATGAAATTGAATATTTTGTAGTAGTTGATATAGAATATCATATGACAATATCAAAGCTAACAGGACCTTCTGCAACTTTTCTTACATCCAAGGTATGCTCTTAGACCTGAGTAGAGCACGAATGAAATATTGACGAGGACCCAACCAAGGGGGAACCCATTCACATAGCCCTCATCACCCCTTGTTATGATTGGTATCCTTGAACTTACCTTTTATACAATGTCTCATTACAAAACAAAGTCAAAAGTCGATGATCTGGTCTGATTTCATGGATATAATTTAGCAATAGCAATGTTTTAAAAGTATAAGTGGACTCATAATTGGTTCAAGGTCTAACCCGACTTATTATAATTGGTTGAACACTTTGTGTATATACCAATTTATTAAAGAAATCATAATTTTATGAATAAGCTTACTCGTAAAATGATACCAATTGCAATTTTTTTTCATTGTTGAAATTTTTATGGCTACCAATGCAAGGATAGTCAAACAATTAATACAGACTCATGCAATTGTAAATGTATACCTTACCATAACAGTTAGACATTACAACCTCTTCTTGTGTGCCCCTCTCATTATGTACCTCTTGGTAGAAAGGACAATCAAATAATTAATATAGGATCGTGCAAAAGTAAATGTAAACCTAACCATAACAGTCAAATAAAGGCTTTGGAAGTATTGTGACGAGAGCCTTCTCAAGTGACGTGTATTCATATGATGGTTCCTGGTCTTTCCTCCATCTGTCATACCATGATTTTGCATGGGAAGTACGTGGAAAACATGCTCCTGGTAGACGAGACTTGTCTCTTTAATTTTGAATTTAGACACTAGTCGACCAAAGCACGGACCAGACTGTGCAGGAAGTAAGAAGCTAGTTAGAGAATCTACTCCTCTAATATATCAATCCTATGTTTTCCCCGTCTCCATACGATTGCAGATTAATCATATAAATAAAGAGCCCTAAGAACAGCTGCCCGAAGCTTCCTCGCCTGGAGTGGAGTAGCCCAGAGAACTATTGGTTGAACCGGCTAAAGGTCCTCTACCTGGAGATGAAGAGCTTCCCGTAGAAAAACTTCCCAAAGCTTCCCCACCTAGACTGGATCATCCCACAAAACCGTTGGTTGAAGCTTCCTACCACTACCCTTGCACTAAAGATATAGGAATCCAACAAATTGGGTTGATAGGCGGAGGAATGCTACCCCATGTTTTTGACATCAGGTCTTGATATGGTACCCCTCTGTTGCGTATTTTGTTTCCGGCCTCCGTTGCATTTTTGCTTTCATGGTTGAGCTTCCAAGAGTACATAGGTACAAAAAAGTTATCTATTCTCTTTCATGGCAAGATTTTGGAATTTGCAACTTTTATATGGTGAAGGATCAAGAATCCAACCATGCCTAGGTCATGAAACATTCCTCCCAGGACTCTGGGAGTAAATTTAATGTGTATTCTTCCATCATTTCTGTTATGTATAGTGTTGGCAATTGCATCCCTGAAAGTCGTAATTTTTGTTCGCATTGGGTTCCTTTTTTATCCATTGCCTTTTGTACTTGGAAAAAAGGAATTGGATGAGATTTTCCAGTTATTCATGTCTTGCTGACATTCCAGGCCCACGTAATTTTTCTTCCTTTGCAAACCAAAAGGTGGAGCAAGAGACTGAGCTTTTGTTAGGAGACATGGATTATAGATGCTTGCAATTCCTTCTCTTGTCCATGTAAGTCCAAGTTGTTAGCTATATAAAAATAAATACTTGATTCTATTTATCTAGGCTTGTTTCTCCATATGCTTACATGATTCAAGGGAGCTTGCTGCTATCCAAATTCTGTAGGATTGAATTAGTGCCCTCATAGTCGCATGTTCCTGTTTGCATGTTTCCTCTTACAGATTAGTTTTATAAGAATTAGAGTATTCAAACGTGTCAAGGTTTCAATATCGAACACCTCTTGTAGTAATAGTGAAACAATACATAGGTTCAACTCCATGGAATAGAGATTGATCACGATACATGTAAGTAAGGGAAACATTACTGTAATTACGTAATCTATAGCTATAATTACCTCGTAGTTATAAGGTAGTTACATTGTGAATATTTCTTTACTTATTATGGGTATTAGCTCATGTTCAACTTCATGTAATCAATAGAAAGAGTGTATCCCTTTGTTATAGGTTAAACATAGGTACTTATACAACTAGATTGTGTTCAATACTTGTAAGCAATGTAATCGTTTCCAATGGAAGTAACACATAAAGCTTCATTAATCTCAACACTGTTATACATGTAAAGTAATGGTAATGAAACCAAACCATCTTCTTTTTTATGATCGGTATCCTAAGTGAGTGTGATTGATTAGGATAGAGCTTATACTAGTAGAGATATCATTAGCCTATGGTATGATGTTGATTGGTTTGTACTTATGGGAATAGTAGTGTATAGGTTAAACAAGGAGTAATGATATATCCATATTATACGAGATTCTACCTTATAGAATGTGGAAACACAATACTTATAACATGATGTAATATGAAAAATCTAAGTAGTATAATTTCCATATATGTTATGAGCTTGATTACGAAGCTCGCATGATAGTATAAACATATGGGAAACATCGTACCTAATAACATTATAAACTGAATTTCTCTCCGCCTGGACTGGAGCAGCCCGTAGAACCGTTGGTTGAAGCTCCACCGCCCAAAGAGGAGAAGTCCACAGGATGCTTCTTGCTCCACCTCTATAACTGGATATGAAACAACTAGCACTGAAGATGGCACATTTACTGGCACTGGGTTCACCGGGAAGCAGAAGGTATGGTGAATGCATTTTCACCAGGAAGCAGAACAAATGTGTGGTGAATTCATTTTCATGGGGAAGCAAGAGCAAGAGAATATAAAGGAGGGTTTGAAGGGAACCATCTAACACGTAGCCCACAAATGACACGAGTGTTGACAGGAGTCAGAACACGTAGTCCCAATGATAGGCGTCAAAACTGCCTCGATAAGATCTTGAAGAACTTTGGGTTACTTTCCTTCTCCATGAATGAAAAATAGGAAAACTGATTCATACACTAAATAAAGAGAGAAAACAATTAATGTTAGACATAATGTCTATCATTAGTTCAATAAAATTCAATAAACACTGAAACTCATCAGAACTCTCTAAATTTACCCTAAGTCTTGCCTTGATATGAGGCCAAATAAGACCTCCAACTTACAACTTAGAATAAAAACAAAAAAGTGCAGTTTCAAAAATTTATGGATTTGCCAAAACTTAGGTTAAAAGACTAATAATTCATTGGTTTGCATGCAGATTTAATAGAAAAAGATAAAATCGATTACTATTAGTCCCTACCAGCCCGAAGGGAAGGGACTAATAATAGCTCATAATATTGAGAAAATTTAACAAAAATTTCAAGTCCATGATTTGCCAAAACTTAGGTTAAAAGACTAAGAATTCATTGGTTTGCATGCAGATTTAATAGAAAAAGATAAAATCGATTACTATTAGTCCCTACCAGCCCGAAGGGAAGGGACTAATAATAGCTCATAATATTGAGAAAATTTAACAAAATTTTCAAGTCCATGAATATTTAAAGTCTACTCTTATTCTAGGCATGCCATGACAAGTATTGAAATATTCGTAATTAAAAACATTGATGAAAGCCTCAATCCATACAAACTTATCAATTTCATTTATATTGATTTTTAAGTGAGATCCATCCATGCATCGAAACATATTTCTAGATGTAAGTTTCAACTCAAAATCATCAAATGACTAAGTGGATCATCAATTTCATTTATATTGATTTTTAAGTGAAATCCATCAATGCATCGAAACATATTTCTAGATGTAAGTTTCAACTCAAAATCATCAAATGAATAAGTGAATCATATTGTATTATTCAAAAGAGAGACAAATCATCTAACATAAGTGAAATGAAACCATATACATAACTTAAATAGAGAATATTAGTGTGGATTCAAAGGACTTGAGGAGACTTAATATATTTCCTCCCATATCCTCTCAACTATTTTAGATATGGAATCTAACTTTTATGAAATTAATAAGGAATGCCCCAAGATCATATCTATTCTACCTTATCCAACTATGGTGACAATCAAGGAATCCCAACTCCATACTCCTATGGCATATATTAAGGCCTTAGGATACATGATCTTTCGTATTTCAAACACAATTGAATAGATTTACTATATTTGGTTGTAGTAGTGATAATTGATGGTGATATATAATATTTTTTGAGATTTATTATATAATTTAAGGCCTAACCATATGGTGATTTATTAATATTGCACTATATGTAATAATATTTATTATATAAATAAAGGTAAGTATTTCAAACATACTTTTGTGATTAATATTGTTATTTAAAAGGTTTTTTGAAATCATTCCAATCAATTTTCAATGTTCAAACCAAAATTTATAGTTCATCATAAAAGAATGCATTTATTTATGAATTTATTAAGAGAAATTATGTTTTAGATTCTTATTAATATAAAATTAACCCTAAAATTATAAATAATATAATAAGAAGATGGAACCTATTTTATAACTTAATTATAACATTTATTCTTAATTATAATTAAGAGTAAATTCATAATTTTAATATAATTTAGCTTTAAAATAATAATATTTATTTTAAAGTTATTTACATAATTTAGCTTTAAAATAATAATATTTATTTTAAAGTTATTTATAGTCATAATTTAATTTTACATTTTCAACCAATTAACTCTTTATAATTTATAAATATTAATTATTCTTATTTATTTTAAAAAWTGACTATCTTTATTAATAATTATATCTTTATCTATAATTTATAATATAGTTGTATTTCAATTTTATTATATAAATATTTTTTTCTTGTTAATAGATACGTGACTTGTGGGATTAGCCTGTGGTCTAAGAAACCACAACTCGGGGGCATTTAATTCGTTAAAATTATTTGGGGATTTTATCTGACCTAGGCCACACCAGCCCTTAACATGGATGGATTTTAGGTGTCTCCTCTCATTACCACAGAGTTTCGAACATGGGTTGACATACACAATTAAGCCCTTCGAGACCAATCGCACTAGCGAAATTTGACTATTATATAGATCTTATTATTATTATTATATTGAGAGAGAGAGAGAGAGAGAGAGAGAGAGAGAGAGAGAGAGAGAGAGAGAGAGAGGTGTTTTGTTATTAATTATAATGATTATAATAATTAAAGATAATAAAAATAATCACATACTTACATATTTATTATATTATTGTATTTATATGATCACAATAACCACTACTATCTACATATATAAATGTATTAGATATTAATCATTTTATTTTATTTTAATATGATAACTTTATTTTATAGGATGAAGGAAACAAACACACACACACCTTAAAATATAAAGAAAAGAAAATGAGAACTAAAAGAGAGTAAGAAAAAGTAATGACGACTTGTCTAGAAACTACCTAGAAGATAATGTGGGGATCCAATTTTTACTGATCTTCCATCCATCATCTCTATTAAGTTTATTGTGTCTTTTTTCAATCTTAGTAGCCTCCCTAAATTTCCTACTGAAATGATGGTCAAGTTTGGATAAAGTTTTGGCCTACTCGATGCATATATGACGCTTAGTTTTTTTTTGAGTGTTCAATCAAGGCAAATGAATGGAAATGATTGTGTTTTATACTGTTATATGCTCTTGGATTCTAATCTTAACAAAACAACTAGTTTCACCTACATAGGGTTTTCCACATGAACACGAAATAATGTAGAAACTTTTCTGATTTGCAGGGTCATTTGGATCTTTAATAGACTTTAGGGAGTTCCTAATTGTGGATAGGGGCTTGAAAGTAGTCCTGATGTTTTTCTTCCTTAGTGTTAGAATACAAAAAATGAAGATAAGCGTGAGTTATATTATTCATTGATATGATACACATATAAATACATTCCGAATGACCTTTGAATTCATCTTCCAAGAGCTCTGTTGCACTCCCAATGACCATTATTATCACTTGATGTTTTGTATTCCTTCATAAGTGACTGATACCATAACCATAATGGATTAGGTTTCCAACATCCCCCCCTTAATCTGAAGGGGTGTATGCGATTCCAAGAAAAGAGATGAAGTCTGGAAGTGTATAGCTGAAATATTGAAGTGGATAACTGCCAATGGATGAATGTGCTCTTTGAGTCTGGTGGTTTTGGGATGACCACAAACCAAAAATCTAGTAGAATCTAATGTCTTCTACTAAGCGATGATGGTGGTTTAAGGTATACCAAAAACCCTAGAACTTGGCTCTAAGGCTCAATGGTTCCTAGAACATTTCCTAAGTTAGCTAGAAGCTAGACGCTGATGTATTTTTCTAATTGTAAGTGTTCTCGAATTTTGTTTTAAAGATGACCATAAATTGTTCTCTAGCAAAAGTTGAAATTCTTCTACTAAATGGAGGTTTAAGGAAAAGCACAAACCATTTTCTAGCAAAATTTGTAATTCTTATACTAAGTGGTGGTTTAAGGAAAACTACAAACCAATTTGGTGGTAAATCATGCTCACTTGTTACTTATCGATTGATAGGACTTCAAAACTTGAAGCTTGATTGTTAATCATTGATGTTATCCCACCTATCAAGTACAAGGTGATAATATGAAAATATCTCCATTGAAAGATGTGTTAATACTCGAGAATGAATTCTATGGTATGAATGCTATATCTTCTTGACTATTGATGACCATTGCTAAGAAGTCATCCACCCATAGTGGTTCTTTACTCTTGCAGGTTTCTTGAATTTGGAACATCCATTTGAGAGATGATCATGCTTTCCACACTGCTCACAAGTATGAAGATCAAAACACGAATCTTCCATGTGCCAACTTGATGACAATGCTGGAATTTAAGAATCTTCTTTTGAACTAGAGGAGATGAATATGAACCTTCTTGAAGAAATCCAACTCTTTGGAACTAGATTGGTTTGGTATAATCTAGAATATGAAAGGTCACTTCATTTTCATATCCTATATTTGTTCTATGCTTATTGTTTTTGATTTCTTCCCAAGTTTTGATGATTGGCTTGGAAAGAGAAAATTGAACTTCATGTGTACTTGAATTTGAAGTTGTCTCACTGATTTTCTCCTGCATTAGCAGTTGGTCTAAATCAACATCATCATATTCTTCGAAATGAGGGTTGTTCTGAACAAGGACTAGTTCATAATGTTGAATATTATTTCATTCAATTTCATCATGAATAAGTTGCGTCTGATTTTGAAGCAGTCTTACTTTGGCTTGCGAAACTTGCAAGCAAGTTAGAACATACTGCATAGTTGTTTTTTCAATTGTGACTATATTTTCCACAGAAGATGTTATTAAACTGTTTAGTAACTCTAATAATTCATCAGTTCGAGCCATTTATACATTGAATTAGACCTCAAGAATTTCTTGCAACTCCACCCTTTAACAATCAAACTCTACTATGCAAACAACTCTTAGAATATTCAAGAATATTGAGAGGGGGGTGAATCAATATAGAGTTATTTCAACAATTTTAAAATTCAATCACTATATAAACATTAACCATTAATAATTTCATTGATAATCACATAAAATCATACACATTTCACACATATTTTTATGTGGAAAACAAACTGAGAGAAAACCACATAAACTTTTCTTAAGTAGTTTCAAGATTTTACAAGCACCAACTTGAAGGAAGCACCCACTCCTTGAGTTTTCCAGCACCTACTAGAAGGAGGCACCAATACCATTGGAATATTTTAAGTGATGATACAAGATTGAATCAACCTACAAATCAAATCCCAAAATCACTTCTTAAATCTGCATACAAAACTGCTCTGAACTGTACCTCAAATCTACAAACTTGTAAGATTCACCACGAGCTCAATTTTCCATTTATGATTATGAAACTTGGATCTTATATATTAGGATATGTTCTCTTTATAATGCAACAAATTGAATTCAATTTGGACCTACCAAGCTTCATATATAACCATTTTATCTTGAACATCTATTTGGGACTAGTTTCTAGATTAGTCAGAAACCCTAAGTATAACTCCATACCTGTAATGAATCCGGATCTGAAACTTGTACCCAATTTTATTCAATATCTTCTCTTAAATTCCTCCAATTTTTACGCCTTGAGTCATCCCATAAAAAAGGTTATAGCAAAAATTACAAGATAACTCATTTTGAAGAAGAAAACCCCAATTTAAAGAACCTTGACTTCCACAATTATAACTCCAAAACTGTACTGATTCAAGACCTAAAATTTGTACCAAAGGTTCATCTCTATCTCTTCTAAAACACCTCCAATTTTTTCTATCTGAATCATTCTAGAAAAAAATTCATACAAAAACTACCAAGATGACTTTCGAAGAAAACCCCAGAACAAATCATCACAAGCCTTTATCTTCCCTTAGAATTTCACCCTTCTTCACTTCATCTTCCCTTGGAAATTCACTCCTTTAGGATAAAATTCGCTCCTCATCCTTGGCTAGGTTAAATTGGTGTGAAACAAATGCCAAATGAGGCTCCTCTTATTTATATGAGTCTTCTCCACATGAGGGGGTTTGAGCAAGGGTCACAAATTTTTGGTTACACCTCTTCCTTAAGGATGGTTGACCTTAGGGGCTTCTTTAATTTACTTTAGGGGCTTATTCACTTGGATTTAGGGTCTTATTAACTTGGATTTAGGAGCTTATTCTATTGAATTTAGAGGCTTCTTCCCTTGAATTTAGGGGATTCTTCTCTTGGTTTTAGGGGTTTCTTTACTTGACTTTAGGGGCTTCTTCACTTGGTTTTAGGGCTTCTCCAACACTCCTTTAAGGCTCTATTTGTGTACAAATAAAAGTGGGAATGTGGAAACAACCACATGTTATCTCATCCCAAGAGAGCCATGCTTAAAAGCTATTCCATAAGGGGACCACTTTGAAAATATATATGCTTATGTCAAGGCTCCTTCAAAGATCTTCTAGGCTTCTTCAAGTGGACACATCATCATCACTTTTAGGGGATTATAGGATTTTCTTTAGGGATTCTTCTAAGATTGACATCAATGAAAAGCAATTTTAAAACAATCTCCCCCTTTGGCATTAATGACAACTTAGTAAAACAATCGTTCTCCCTCTATCTTTTTTCTCTAATCTCAATGACTGTATTTTCTTCTTGTCTTCATGTTGACTCCCCCTATCTTCATGCTTCTAGTTTTACTATTTTTCTCTGCCCCTTTGACATCAATGGAAAAGGGTAACTCCCCTTGGCAATATTTCCTTTTTGTTTTTGCAGAAGATTATGGAAATCAATTTGGAGTATAGATTAATCCCATTTTTTGTCGAAGATACTCAAAGGTCTCCCTAGGAAGAGACTTTGTGAAGATGTCTGTAATATGTTCTTTTGTCCTAATGTACTCCAACTTGATATTCTTTTCTTTGACTTGTTCTCATAGAAAGTGGAACTTAATAGGAATATGTTTGGTCTTGAAATGCATCAATGGGTTCTTGGAGATGTTTATATCACTGGTGTTGTCACAAAGTATCGGAATAGGCTCATCATATCTCACATGTATGTCTTGCAGGGTTTGCTTCATCTAGAGAATATGAGTACGACATGTTGCTGCTACAATATATCCTGCTTCTATTGTAGATAAGGATACTAAGGATTTCTTCTTGCTCAACCAGGACACTAAGCAGTCACCTAAGTAGAAAGTTGCTCCACTTGTACTTCTTCTGTCATCAATACTTCCTGCCCAATCTGCATCTATGTAGGCAACCAAAGTTAACTCATTTTCTTTCATATACCATAGCCCAAAATCTGTTGTTCCTTTAAGATATATGAAGATCCTTTTCACTACTAGAACATGGGTTTCCTTTGGTGTCGCTTGAAATATTGCGACTTGTCCAACTTCTTGCATTACATATGGTCTTGAAGTTTTCACATAGAGTAGACTACCAATCATTGATATGCAGAGTCTTTGATCCACTTCTTTAGATTCATCATCTTTGCTAAACTTGAAACCGATAACCATAAGAGTACTCACAATTTTACAGTCTTCCATTTTGAACTTGTTTAACATTTCCTTGATGTACTTGGTTTGGGAAATGAAAATGCATTCATCTAGCTAAGATATCTGAAGTCCCAAGAAGAAATTCAAATCCCCAAGTAGGGACATTTCAAATTCATTATGCATATCCTTGGAAAATTTCTGACTCAATCTATCATCATCACTTCCAAAGATGATGTCATCAATATACACTTCAATAATAATAATATCTCCTTGATCCACTTTTATGTAGAGTTTATTATTTTCATTTCCCCTTCCGAATCCTTGTTTCTATAAGTACCTATCCAATCTTGAGTACTAATCTCTCGAAGCTTGCTTGAGTCCATACAAATATTTCTTCAAGTTGCAAACATAGTCTTCCTTTTATAATAGTAAAAACCCTTATGGTTGTTTTATGTAGACTTATTCTTCTAATTATCCATTAAGAAGAGCTGATTTTACGTCCATATGATACACTTTGATCCTTTTGGAGCATGCATAAGCCAAGAACATTATGATTGCTTCCATTCTCGCCATGGGAGAAAAGATTTCTTCAAAATCTAATCCTTCAAATTGATCATATCCTTTGTGTTGGAGAAATTACTATTTTCGACACACTAGTTCAGTGGGAGTTAACTGACTAGTTGTATTTTAGGACTTTCTATTTAGACCATCACTATTATGCATGCATGCATTCCTAAGGAAAGATAAATGCTTGATTTCTTTTCTTAATTATGGAATGTTTTTCCCTATATATGAGTGTATTCCACTCATTCATTGTATCATATTGATCATCATCTATGTATCAATCGTCATTCATTGATTAACTCATTGGAGTAGTGTGAATATATTTTATCATTCTTCCATATTGAATCTTTCATCCTTTCTTGATAAGCTTTGTTTGTACTTGCTTTAGCTAGATCTCCTGTGCAGTTTTCGATGAAACATTGACATGGTATCAGAGCTACGCTGCTTGGAGAAATCTAGACAAGCTAGAGAATAAGTAAATCAGAGTTTCGGTGAGAAAAATCTGTGTAACAGACACAGTTGCACCCTCTCCTTGTTCAAAGGAGCGACCATCGCACCCAAACTTGCGAATTTTTCAAATTCTATGTTGGTTTCTCCCTAGACATTGGAAAAGGGTGACCAAGGTCACTCCCAATAGATTGGAAAAGAGTGACTAGAACACAACAAAGGGTGACCACTGAGGACTGGTTGCGTTGTCTCTTAAGGAAAGGTGCAACTCCTCTAAAAAATCATTTTTTCTTGCAGTGATTTCTCCAACAATATTAACTTTCTGAGGAAATGACCCTTGTGAGAAGTAAATCGATCCATTATGCAAGTGTGTTTTCAACCGTTTGGTGAAATGCCTCACCTTTTTCTTAGAAAGGAAGTCGAAATATCATCTCCTAAAACTGATATGAATTTTCCATTTGATTTTCCCCTTCTGCAGTGATTTCTCAATTTTTTCACTTGCAGATTGAGAGTAAATTTTAGGGGTTCTCAGAAATAGTGGGAGATATGGATACGCCACCTATTATATAGTAAAACATGGTGGTAATCCTCAGACCATGCAATTATTTTGATTGGAATCCCAAGGATGAATTTGAATTCAGAAGGAAACAACTGTACAATTTGACGATGGGGACAGAAACAAAACCTACATCAACAATTGAGAAGACGAGATGGGAAAACTGAAAGGATAGGGCCACATGAATTATTATTGAATTGATTTAATATAATTTATGGTTTAATGTTGTCGCATGCAAGACTCCAAACGTGATCTGGATCACCTTGGAAAGTCTATTTGGAAAGCAGGATGAGATGATAGGTCATATGCTTGAGGTAGAGTTGAATACCTTGGATCCTAAAAGTTTTAATAATTTGTAGTATTTCTTTACCAAGTTTAAATATTTGATATTGATCTTGGCATTGTGTGGTATTGATAAGTATACATAAGTATACCAACTTATTCTAACAATATTGGCTAAGTTAGGAACAAAATATGTTGTCTATGTATCCACTCTCCATTTTGGTAGATATCTCATGGGAACAAATTGGAAGATGCCTACCATGGATCAATTAATTTATTCTATCACACATGAGCAGGAAAAACTCCTTCATATGGTCCTAATCAAGGATCCCAAAGCACATTCACTCACCATGCATGATGGAAAAGGATCATCCAAACATAATAGAAAGGAGAAACAACACAAGAAGGACGGATATTCCAAACACTTCAAGGATTCTTTAGGTTCCAAAGACTCTTCAAGTTTAGGTTCCATAGAATCTTCAGGTTCAAGTTCCAAAGAGAAGAAGAAGAAGAAGGGAACATAGTGCATTTACTGCAATAAACCAAATCATGAAGAATCCACATGCATGAAGAAACAGATCAATATTATGGCTCAATTACTTTAGCAGAATGACCTTGTAAAATTCATTCCAGAAGGAGCCAAGAAGAAGAAGGAGGAAGATCCTACGTCTAATAAAGGTAATCATCATGCCCTTGTAATTCCTCATTTGATTCATGGATTATAGATTTTGGCGCATCACATCATATGGCAGCGAAAGAGGAATTTTTCACTTCCTTGCGTCCATGCTCACAACCTACTGTTCTCATGGGGGATGATACTCCAGTTGCAGTAACAAGAGAGGGGAGAGTGGAACTCCTTAATGACAGTTTTGAGAATGTTTTACATGTTCTGAAACTTTCTATAAATATGCTCTCAGTTTATCAGATCACTCAGGAAGGTAAAAAGGTTGAATTTACATCAGATTCAATTTTTGTTTTACCATAACTCCTCCTTACTACTTACACATGTTGATGATAGTAGTAGAGTATGGCATGAGATATTTGGTCATTTAAACTTCAGGTACATGCAAGGACTTTCCAAGCAAGTAATGGTCAAAGTATTTCTAGATATTTAATTTTTTGAAGGGGTTTGTGAAGGTTGCATTCTTGACAAGCATCATGAAGAGAAGTTTGAAAAGGGGAAGACAATGAGAGCCTCCTCTTTCTCGGATCTTGTTCATAGTGATCTCATGGATCCATTTCCACATTTGTCCATCATCAAAGAAAGGTATGTCCTTACATTCATTGATGATTACTCACACTATACTTGGGTTTTATTTTCTTAGGCAAAAGTATGAAGTTTTTGAACATCTCAAAGACTTCAAATATCTAGTAGAGACACCGACTGGGAAGAAGATCAAGATTGCCTGTACAGAAAATGGGGGGGAGTAAATAAACAAAGATATTCATAATATTTGTAGTGAGGCTAGTATCCAGTTGCAACATACAGTTCCATACACTCCACATCAGAATGGAGTTTTTGAAAGGAAGAATAGGTCTCTCAAGGAGATGACCAATTACATGTTGCATGCGAGGTATCTTCCTTCAAAGATTTGGGCTAAGGCACTTAACTGTGCTACTTATATACATAATAGATCACCTCATAGATCTGTTTAGGACATGACACCTTTTGAGGCTTGGATAGGTGACAAACTAGATTTCACACACTTCTGCATCTTTGGATCTCATGCATGGGCCCACATTCCTTCTGAAAATAGGAAAACATTATATCCACAAACCACACCTTGCATCTTTGTGGGATATCCAGATGATGTAAATGCGTACAAGTTGATTGATCCCTCTACAGACCATCTCATCATTGAGCACAATGTTCAGTTTGAGGATAGTCCTTTGCATGCACCTCCAGTGTGACATGCAGAGCCTCTTGTGCTTCCATCAGTTCTAAACATCAGAGATGATGATTCCATACATTCATATTCTACACATTCAGAATTAGATACAAAGGATTCTATACATGGAGTTGAGTAGGTAGTAAAACCAGCGTTGGAGCTTCAACAGATGCCCAAGTGGGCACATACCACACTTCAGGCAGTAGGTTTCCTTGCAAGGAATCCATTGGATTCGAGGAGGACTCGATCTTATCATGATGATACTTCTCATGTACTTTCAGCTTCTGAATTTGCGATTCCCATGCATTGCTATATGGTTCAATATTCAGATCCATAGACCTATAGTAAGGTTGTGGGAAATCCATTATGGAAAGTAGCCATGCAGGAGGAGTATGAATCACTCCTAGAGAATCAAACTTGGGATCTGGTTCCACTTCCACCAGGGAGGAAACTTGTCATATGAAAATGGGTCTATAAGACCAAGAGGGAATAAGATGGGCAGGTGAGCAGGTACAAGCCAATACTAGTTGAAAAAGGATTTCAATAGATTCAAGGGATAGATTATGATGAGACCTTTTCTCTTGTAGAAAATATGGACTTCATTTGCTTGGTTCTAGTCATTGCAACAACTAAAATATGGAAAGTTCACCAGATGGATGTGAAGAATTATTTTCTTCACGACGATCTTTCAAAGGAGATCTACATGGAGCAACCACAAGGGTTCATTCAAAACTCATCTTTAGTATGAAAAATGAAGAAGTCACTCTATGGCATCAAGAAGGAACCTAGATCATGGTATGAAAAGATGGATTCCTATATGCTTTCACATGATTTTGTTAGATGTAAATCTGATTGAAATGTTTACATGCTGAGGAATACTAACTCTTTGATAATTTTAATACTATATGTTGATGATATTTTGATCACTGGTAGCTCTACTTCAACCATTGTTGTGGTCAAAGATATTTTGCATTATAGGTTCTCTATGATGGACATGGTTCCACTTCATTTATTTCTTGGTCTTGAGATTAGTTAGGATGCTTCATGCATCAAAATTTCTCTAGTTAAGTATGCAAGGAATATTTTGGATAGATTCCACACAACAAATTCTAAGTATTCACCTACACCCTTATTATCTAGGATCATACTTGAGGATACACCATTAGTGGAAAACAATTTGTATCGACATTTGGTGGGGAGTCTTCTGTATCTCACCCACATCTGTATGGATATCTCATATGCACTAGGAGTAGTTTCCAGATACATGTAGGAGCCCCATGATCTGCACTGGAAGGATTCCAAGTGCATCCTCAGATATGTTCAGGGCACCATGAGTTATGGGATTCACTATGTAGTTGGTTGTGCATTGGATCYCATTGGCTTCACAGATTCAAATTGGGYTGGCRATGGCACAGATCACAAGTCCATGTCTAGGTAMACTCTTAGTTTGGGGYCAGGCCCTATYTGTTGGTCAAGTAAGAAGMAATCAACCATTTCTTTGTCTTTCGTAGAGGCCAAGTATAGAGGAGTATTCAAATGTGTCATTCAGGCACTTTGGCTTCAACACTTCCTTACCGAGCTTGGTATCCATTTTCACCTTTTGATTGTCATATGGTGCGACAACCAGAGTACACCGAGATTTTGTAGAGATCCAATACAACGACAATGAACCAAACACATTGAGGTCCACATGCATTTCATCAGAGATCTAGTACATGATAGGACCATTGATTTGTAGTTTTGTCCTTCCTCTGAACAGACTGCCGATATCTTCACCAAGACCTTCACTGGACAAAATTTTCAGACTTTGCAGGATGTTTTGGAGTGAATAACATAGTTTCCTAGTAGTTTCCTTTTCTTCTTTTGATGCATTGTATTTTGACGGGGGGGGTTTCCCATGTGGTTTTTCCTCTTTCCTCATTTTTATTCAGTGTTCATTATTTTCATTGCACACAAGTACCTAATATGGCCTAGTTTTCAGGACTCATTTTTACTCCATAGTGATGTTCAGGGGGGGGGGTGTTGGAGAAATTACTATTTTTGACACACTAGTTCAGTGGGGGTTAACTGACTAGTTCTGTTTTAGGACTTTCTATTTAGACCATCACTATTATGCATGCATGCATTCCTAAGGAAAGATAATTGTTTTATTTCTTTTCTTAATTATGGAATGGTCTTCCCTATATATGAGTTTATTCCACTCATTCATTGTATCATATTGATCATGATCTATGTATCAATCGTCATTCATTGATTAGCTCATTGGAGTAGTGTGAATATATTTTCTCATTCTTCCATATTGAATCTTCTGTCCTTTCTTGATAAGCTTTGTTTGTACTTGCTTTAGCTAGATCTCCTATGCATATTTTGATGAAACATTGACACTAGTCTTGATTTGTTTCTTGTTACGTGTCCATATTCATTTAACTTGTTTTTGAAGACCCATTTTGTCCCAATCACATTTTTTCCTTTGGTATTGGAATTAGTCCCCATGTATCATAATTATCTATTTGATTTAGTTCTTCTTCCATAGCCTTGATCCAATGTTCATCATTTATGGCTTCCTCAAAGTTACTTGGTTCAATTGTGGACAATAATGAAAAATGTCCTTGTTCAGGTGTCTGTGCTTTCCTTCTTCTTCAGGTTTCTACCATGGCACTTATATCTCCAATGATTTATTTTGGTTGATGATTCTTATGAACCCGACGATTAGGTGTCCTAGAAGGTGTTTGGAAATCTTGCTGGTTGTTTTCTTCTTGTTTTGCTTATGGATGCTTCTCTTCTTTCTCTTCTTCTTCTTCTTGCTTTATTTCTTCATTTTCCAGTTCTTGAAAGATGTTTGAATTTATGATTTCCTTTCTGGTCTTTAGCAAGTCTATTTCATCAAATTTTACATTGATGATTTCCACTATCTTGTTAAGTCTAATATTTTATCACTTATATGCTTTACTTTTGCATGAGTACCCAATAAATATGCCTTCCTCCACATGGGAGTCAAATTTTCCAATCTTCTCGTCTTCCATTTTTATGTAACACTTGCTTCCAAAAACTCTAAAGTTCTTGACATTGGGAAGTCTTCCTTTCCATAACTCATATGGAGTCTTATCACTACTACTTCTGATCAATCCTTTGTACAATATATGAACGATTGCATGCACTGATTGTCCCCAAAATATATCACTTAGCTTAGAGTCATTCAACATGGTTCTGGACATTTCTTGTACAATTTTGTTTTTCCTTTCAACAACTCCATTTTGTTGAAGTGTTCTAGTTGTTGAGAATTGTATTTTTATTCCATGTACTTCATAGAAATTCCCAAATTCATTTAAAGTAAAGTCACCTCCATTATCTGATCTTAAGCACTTGATTTTCAAATCAATTTTATTTTCAACCAGTTCCTTGAATACCTTGAAACATTCGAAATCTTCTAAATTTTTCTTCAGGAAGCAAACCCAGGTCATTTCGGTGTAGTCATCAATGAGTAGCATGAAGTATTGTTCACCATATAGTCATTTTTTCCTCATGGGCCCACATAAATCAGTTTGTACAATATCCAATGGTTTTTTCATAGAGTATTCCTTTGTCTTGAATTCAAATTTTGTTTGTTTTCCATGCTCACAGTGCTTGCACATAGTATTCGTTGGCTTTGTAATTTCTGGAATTTCTCTTACAACTTGCTTCTTGTTGATCTTGACAATATTATCAAAGTGTATATGGCCCATTCTCCTATTCCAAAGCCAACTTTCATCTTATTTTCCCAAACAACATCTTTGTTCTTCGTTCTCACTCAAGATGTATATGTTGTTTGGAGTCCTTGTTGTTTTTTCCACTAGTCTTCTTGATTGATCTTTCCTTATTTCACATTATTTTGAATTAAATATAATTGTGTGTCCCTGATCACACATTTGTCTCACACTTAGAAAATTATGCTTCATATTTTCAAAAAGTAGGACATTTTCTGCCACAACATCTTTGTTTCCAAGAAATATTGTGTCTTTTCCTATAATTTTGGTTGAGTTATCATTTTCAAATGTGACAAACCCCTCTTTTTCTTTCTTTAATGTTACAAATCAGTTTTTGTCTCCAGTCATATTCTTTGAGCATCCACTGTCAATATACCAATTGCTTCTTCTATTTTTGGATTGTAAGGAAAACCCACATTCCTCAACCTTCAGACATTCTTGCTTCCTTTTCCAAGTTCTCTTTTGTTCCCCTATATGATTGAAAGGAACATGCCTAGTTTCCCTTGAAGAAACTATCAAATCACTACTGCAATTTCTGGCTATGTGTCCAAAATTGTTACATTTGTAGCATTCAATTTCATAACCTAGAGCAACAAAAATGTTATAGTTTCTTTCAAATGCCTCACGAGGCTTTCTGGGATAATTTCCTTCATAATAATTCTTGGGATTTTCATAGCTACTTCTGTTCCAGGTGTTTCTACCCTTTGCATAGGCTCTACAATTTATGGCTTTATGCCCAAAATTATTGCAAGAATAACACAAGCCAAGAAAAATATTTTGGTACCTGGGTGTGGGTGGTCTTCTAGTTGGTGATGTTCTTCTGAAATTGTGATCTTCTTCTTGGGTCTTCTTGATTCCATGTTCCTCTGAATGCATGATCTTCTTCTTGATTCTTATTTATTTTTGGTTCCTGTATATCCTCCTTTAGAGGCTTGCAATTCTTCTTTCTTGATGGAACCCTTGATAGTATCTACATAACTTATTTTCTCTACTTCATTTCCTGTCATCATAGAGCTTGAACCCTCATCAATATTTTTTTTTTTATCCAAGTCCATACTTGTCATAGAATGGTTTTTTATTGCAGATTATTTCATCTAGTTTTTTGGTTCTATTGCCAAAGTTTAGTTGGATGTCGTTCTTCTGTAGTTCCTTTCTTAGTGAGACTATTTTAGCTTCCAGATTCTCTATTATTTTGTTCATTTCTTCCAGTTGTCTCTTGATTGTTTCTTCAATCACTTTGGCTTCTTCCAATTGAATCCTTAGATCTATGATAGTCTTCTTGGATTCTTTGGAATTTTTGCTAGGGTTTGAAAGCCTTCCTTTAGTTTACTTAACTCTTCTTTGAGAGACTTGTTTTTATTCCTTGGTATTCTTAAATCACTTAAGGAACTAATCATTTTTTCCTCAATATTCACTTCTCTTTCTTCTTCATAGTCTCCATTATTTTTAGTATTTTCTTCTTGAGTCTCTAATGCCATGATGATTACTCTTCTTGAGTCACTGTCATTATCATCATCTTCATCGGATGAGGAGATATCATCTTTTGAATAGAGGATTTTCTTTTTAAAAAATATTCCTTTATTTCTTTCCTTGTCTCTTTTATGATATTTCTTTTATTTCTTAGGAACTTCTTCTTCATCACTATCTGAACCCATTGCATAAGGACATTTGGAAGCAAAATGGCCAACTTTACCACAATTAAAGCATTTGAAAGGAAGCTTACCTTTTTACTTATTAGTTCCTCTTTTCATCTTTCTCACAAAGTTGGATTCTTCTTTATTGTTTGAATCATCACTATTGCTGCAACATGGTTTTGACCTTGCCTTGTTCTTTCTTGTCTTCTTGGAGGCTTTGAAAGTTGCTTCCCTTCTGGATGAATTTTCTTGTTCTTTTCTCATTTCACATGTTGTAAGTATTTCATGTAATTCATCCATGATTAGTGTAGCCAGATATTGTGTTTCTTCTACAACTGAGAATTTAGGGTTAAATCTCATTGGGAGAGATCTCAATATCTTTTGCACAATAGCTGAATTTTCAATCTTTTCTCCCAGTCCTCTTATAGTATTCACAATTTCATCAACTGAGAGAAAATAAGTTGTCATATCTTCATATTCCTTCATTCTCAGATGTTCAAATTGTCCTATGTAAGTCTGAGGCTTGGCCCCTTTGAATTTAGCATATTCTTCATAAACATTCTTGAGCTTGTCCCAATTTTCCTTTGCAGAATTATAATGCATAATCTTAACAAATTCTGAACCTACTAGACCACTTAGAATGGAATTTATAGCCTTTGAATTGTATTTAATGAGATTTTTACCAACATTATCTATTGGGGGAGAAGATGGTGCAGTGTATCCATTTACTACAACTTGTCGAACATCAAATCCCTATGCCTGCAAAAATGCTCTCATTCTTATGCTCCAAAAATCATAATTTTTCCCATCAAACAATGTTGTTCCATTTTTTATAAATTGTCCTTTATAGTCCTGAAGGAACTCGCTCTAACACCAATTGTTAGAATATTCAAGAATACCGAGAGGGGAGGGGTGAATTAGTATAGAGTTATTTCAACACTTTTAACCTTCAAGCACTACATAAACATTAACTATTAATCATGTCATTCATAATCACATAGAATCATACACATTTCACACATATTTTTACGTGGAAACCCAACTGGGAGAAAACCACGAAAAATTTTCTTAAGTAGTTTCAAGATTTTACAAGCACCGACTTGAAGGAAGCACCCACTCCCTGATTTTTCCAGCACCTACTAGAAGGAGACACCAATCCCCTTGGAATATTTTAAATTATGATACAAGATCAAATCAACCTTGAAATACAATCCCAAAATCATTCTTAAATATGCATACAAAACTTCTCAGAACTGTAATTCAAATTTACAAACTTGTAAGATTCACCGGAAGCTCAATTTTTCGTTTCTGACTCTAAAACACTGATCCAGATGGATGTCGATGGCTTCCCACCTATTCCAATTGGTTCATTTTGGCAGTTTTCTAGTTTGACAGGTTTTTCCTAGTTTTCGGGTCCCTGACTTTTGGGGCCGTTTTGAAGCCCTAAACAACATTTTCAAGGCTCGCCACAATCAAAATAAAGTCTAAGTAAAATTTTAATGGCAACATGTGTAGTCCTCATATAGACCTTTCCAACGGGCTATCGTGCGCCTAAAAAAAAGATTGTATGAAAAAGTTACGACCATGGGAAGTTGATGTACTAGCTTACCCAAACGAGGCCCACATGACTTTTGGCGCTTCATCTCCTAAGGTTAGGTTTTTGGATGTCTAGCGTTTTGGAATTCATGATTATTGTAAAAAGGCCTTCAGAGCCTCATTGTAATCATCTTCTTGCAAATGATCGCAACTGTCACATCTCTTCTCAAAGATAAGTGTTGGGTTTGTGTTTTGATTGTTTTAGTGTGATGATCAAATCCTTTTTGCTCGATATTACATATGTTATGCTTCATATTATCCATTTTGAAGGATTCTCAAAGGTTTATATATCAATTCACCATGAATTCGCATCAAGTATGTATAATTGGTGTTTTTGTAATGGTTTTGTGATCAATTCAATCCAGTTCGATGTTTATGAAGATCTAATGCATGGTTTTCTTGCAACAAGGAAAAATTGTGGTCCGATCCTCCATCCAAAACCTCGTCCGGCACTCCGTTCAACACTTGATCCGGCATGCGATCCAACAATCCATCCGCATGTGATTCGACACTCGGAGCACATTGGAGTTTGCGGTTGGTACATTGGTGACCTTTGGTGGATGAATCAGTGATCTGGGTTTTGTGCCCCCACGTGGCCTCCAGCTACAGAGCTCGACACACCTCAGATTGGGCGGTTGTAGTGATTTCTAAGTGGCTCACGAAATTTCTAGAATATGCTGTGGTTAGAACTCCTTTAATGAGTTTGATGTTTTTAGAGGAGGTCGACCCTTCTAGTGTTTGACCTCTCAAGATGTAAATTATCTATAAATAACACTACATGTGGCATGACTAAGAAGAAGAATTTTATTTTTTAATATAGAAATTATCTACAACTTTGTTCTAGACTCTGTTTTTATGATTAATGATAGTATTGCATTGATTTAGCACCTATGTTTTCTTATTGGAGTGTAGCCGTGACCTGCTGGGGGGCCCACCAGTGGTCTGGGTGACTGTGTATAGCAATATATATTGTGTGTTCATCTTGTTGCTTATTTAGAATTCACAATTGTTTCTTTACTGCATGTATTTCTCAATTTTAATTGTTGTGTATATGTCAATTATAACTTGTTAATCTAATTTGGTTTTCCTCAATTGCAGATTGCTTGTAGGAGCTGGTTAATTATAGTATTGTGTTTTTCCCTTCTTAACTATAAATAATCCTGCAGGATACTAATTTAGATAGTTTTATTGAAGTCTTGATTAATTACTTTGGTTTTGGTAATCGAGACATAGCATTAGTTTAGACAAAGCGTTAACTTAGACAGAGCATTAGTGTAGACAAAGTATTAGTTTAAGATTGGTTTATTTGCAAGCTTTGATAGATTAGTTGTTTCAAGTTTTGATAGCTTTAATTGAGATAGATTTAATTTCCATTTTAATTATTCTTTGTAGGTCTATTTTGTTTATTGATTTTTCCTTAGTATGATAAGATAGATATAGATTTTGGATTATGATTTCTAAAAGCATTTTAGTTAATTTTGAAAGATGATTTTTAATGATAGAATTAGTTCAGTTTAGATCATGAAATCTCAATTATGGATTTGAATTGTAATTTCTAGTTGACATTGATCAAGAATTAGAAGTTTGCACAGAGTGAATTTGAATTAGGATTTTTAATCATGAGTTCATGAGTTTATAGATTTGATTGAAGTAGTGAATTTGAATAAGAGCGCTTTTAATCATTGACGATTGATGTATAAAGTTTAGAAGATCACATGGATTCTCGAAATACTTAGTGTTTCTTCTATGATGGAAAAACTTTCTTTAGATTGCCTTATTCATACTTTCCATTTCTCTGTAGAAGTCAGCATTGAATTAATTCCTCTTGAACTGTCACTAATAGTCAGATGCCACCATGATGTTATTCGACACCGAAGACACAATCATCACCTTTGAATACTTTCTTTCCTTTTACTGCAAGCTAGAAATAGTTTTGATCAATTAGAATTTGAATACAGTCATAACGCTTTTACTTTTGATTAAGTAGATTAAAATTTATTCTTCGCAAAATAGAAATAGTTATGAGTTCTTTTAAGAATAGAGTTTACTTGTCAAAATAGTCTTGATAGGTTAGTTGTTTACTTGCTTACTTTCTCAGAGATAGATAGATGAAATTACTTACTTGTTGTTGCTTACTTAAAAAGAGATTGAATAGATTAACTAGCTTTAAAATAGAATTCTATTTGCTTATTTAGAAATAGTCCATAAATTCATTGTTTGAAGTTGCTTAGGGTAAATAGTTCAGAATCCTAGAATTATGTAAATATCATTAATTAAAGGTTTCTTTATATAGAATAACTAAAATTGAAAAGAATCACCTCTTTAGAAAGTAGATTGATAGAGTGTTGATCCCTAGGTAGACCATCTCCTTAGTTAGATAATACTTCCATTATGTTTTCTGCCTTGGCTCATACAGTGCCACAACTCTATGTTTGCTTACCCTAGGTTGAAAATTTAATTGAGGGAATTAGTGCATATAGAATACCCATCAATAAGACACCACCATTCCAACTAGCTTGTTTTCTACTGCATTTTACAGTTTCAACTTATTTGCTTATTGAATAGAAACCAATTTTACTGTATCTTTGTTATTCTGTGTGAAACATCTCTTAATAATATGTATTCATTTCGTTCTGCTCATAAAATTTGGATCAGTGGTATCAGATTGGTCTGCTCCTTGTCGTTCTTAATGCATGTCCCCAATGAGGTCAGGGTACAAAGAATTGGGTCTCGAGCTTGTTTCTCTTGAGGAAAAAATCTCTCGCATGCCCAAGTGACCTGTCATGGAGGGAGAAAATAAAGACGATGAGACATGAGATCCTTTCAAAATGTTTCTTGAGGAAGCCCTCACACAACAAAGAAACGAGATGATGGATAGTTTTGCGCAAATCGTTCGGCGACTATGAACAAATGACACATCTTCCTCGAACGAAGGTGCTGCCCCCTTCAAGGTGCAAATCAACTTTGATATTCCTATATTTGAAGGTTAGATAGACACATATTTTGTAGACAAATGGTGGAATCTACTACAAGGGTATTTTTCTGTCCATAACTTTTCGAATAGAGAAAAGATTACTTTTCACTTCTCAAAGCCTTTCCCCATGTCAAAGATTGGTGGGAAACTTTCTGAGAAAAAGGAAACAGAAGAGATCTCATTATTTACAGTCGCAGCCACCTGAGAATCCTTTAGGGATGCTATTAAGGAACAATACTACTCTGTTAGAAGTTATAACGATTTGTATACAAAATGGACCATACTGCGGCAAGAAAGAGACCAAGCAGTGCAAGAGTTCACAAATATCTTCCATACCTTGCACACCAAGCTGGGTATCAAATATTTTGAGCGACATCTAGTGCTCAAGTATCACAGTGATCTGCGTAGATACATCCATACTGAAATGGAATTTTTGGACCTCTCGTCCTTGGGCATGGCCTATCAATATGTCGTCAAGATCGAGCAGAAGATCAAACAAATGACGTGGCAATTTGGGCCTGGGAACCCCTCACAACAAAATCTAGGAAAGGGAGGCCCCAACCCATAGAACAAAGGTCATAGAAAATATCAACATCAGGACAACCAAGACAAGCTGCAAGCAAATAAGGACACCGAAAATACAAAGAAAGATACTGGGAAGATGTGCGACTTCCATAAGAGCCCTTGGCATAACACTGTTGATTTCCTCTCAAAGAAGTCGTTGGTGGCTAAAGTGAAAGCCTCTGAATCAGATGTAGGTTTTGACTCTGATTTAGAACCAGAAAGGGGGAGAGAGATCATTGATGCGGAACCCAGTGCCACCTATGCTACCACCAAGCTCCAACTTGATGAACCAGACGAGCCAGAAGAAGGCGAGCACATTTCCCACTGACATATGTGGGTAAAAGGCACCCCGTTGCACTTCATCGTTGATAGTGGTAGCCAGAAAAACCTCATCTCAATAGAGGTCATCAATCAGCTAGCCCTGTTGACAACGTCACACCCGCAACCCTACACCATTGGATGGCTTCGCCAAGGAAGTGATCTCCACGTCAGCCAACAATGCAGACTATTGTATGACATCAAGCCCTTCAAAGAAGATGTATTGTGTGATGTTTCTCCTCTCGAAGTTTGTATGTTCTTTTGTGCCAACCTTATTTATGGAAACATCATGTTGTATATGAGTTTAGGCCTCGTAGTGTTATTATTACTTTGAACAGGAAATTGTACAGAATACCTGAGGTAGTCCCACCTAGTGCTATTTCCTTGATCTCTACCAAGCAATGTAGGAAGGTCATCTCTCAAACTAGGAAATTTGTCTTCTTCATGATTCTCTCTTAGAGTGAGTGAAAGATCGTAGTCACATCCAGGGCCTCCGATCTCTCCACACAATATAAACAAGTGGATAAGGTCATGGAATAATACTCATATATATTCTCCTCACCTACCGGGGTACCTCTACACTGCCAGGTCAAGCATCCCATTGATATGACCCCCGATGCACCGCTACCAAATGGGTCAGTCTATTGCCTCTCTTTGTTAGAAAATGAGGAGATCAAGAGGTAGATCCAAGAACTACTCTACAAGGGGCACATCCATCCCATCTCATTGCCTTATGGGAGCCCAATCATTCTAGTGCAGAAGAAAGATGAGACCTAGTGATTCTGCATTGATTACCGGGCCCTGAATAAAATCACAGTCTGGAACCGGTAGCCGATTCCTTGAATCGACAACCTCATTGATCATCTCACAGGGGCCAAATACTTAAGTAATATTGATATGACGTTTGGCTACCACCAGGTCCCAATAGAACAAAATATGTATGGAAGGAAACCTTCAAGTAAAAAGAAGGTCTTTTTGAATGGTTGGTCATGCCCTTTGGTTTGAAAAATTCTCCAAAAAATTTCATGAGGATGATGGACGATATATTGCGACCTTTCACCAATAATTTTGTAGTTGTGTATTTGGATGACATCCTCAATTGCAACAAGACTTGGGTGGAACACTTGCAGCATATTCAACAGGTTTTGCACACCCTGCAGTAGCACAAGCTATATGCCAACTTGGAAAAATGATCCTTCGACATGGACAGGGTTCATTACCTAGGCTACATCGTCGATCAACATGGTGTGCACGTGGATCCAACCAAGATCCAAGTCATCCGTGACTGGACAACCCCAACCACACTCACGAAGCTTCAAAGCTTCTTGGGCCTTGTCAATTTCTATCGCAGGTTCACGTTGGGATTCTCTCATATCACATGGGCCCTCAACCAAGTAACCAAGGGTGGTGGTAAGGAAAACATTGTGTGGGGCCTATCCCAAAAACAAGCTTTCAATGATTTGATGCAACGCTTGTGATCATCCCCATTACTTTCATTAGAGAACCTGCAACAACCCTTTGAGATCGAGACATATACTTTAGACTATGTTGTGGGCATCATTCTCACTCAACACGACCACCCCATGGCATATAATACTGAGACACTATCAGATGTTGTTCGTAAGTACCCTACTTACAACAAAGAAATGTACTCCATTGTGAAATCCTGCCACCAGTGGAGACATTACATTATTGGGAAGGAGAAATTCATCCACACTAATCATAAGCCACTTCAATTCACTCAGACACAAGGCAAGTTGTAGAATCACCACCATCAGAAGTGGTCCACATACTTGCAGCAGTTCCACCTCAACATCAAGTATAAAACAGGAAGTACCAACCGAGTTGTTGATTGCCTCAGTCGACCTCCAGTCGCGACACTCACCACGATTCTAGACTCTTGCAACCATGATACCTCCAGATGGCCCCACCTCTATGAGACAGGCCTTGACTTCACCACCACCTACCAAATGTTGGGCGCATTTTTAGTTGTCGCTAATTTCCATCTTCAGGACGATTTGTTGTGTCGTTTGGGACATTTTTGCTTTCCATCAAGCGAGCGAGTGAAGCTAATTTGGGAAGCTCACGACAGTCGGGTGGCAGAAAACTTCGGCGTCGAAAAAACAGTGGCAGTGTTGTAGAAACATTTCTACTGGCCAAAACTTCAACAGGATGTCGACAAGTATATCAGGTCCTGCATCACCTGTGCTATTGCCAAACCGACCAATAAGAAATAGGGCCTGTACACCCCTCTACATACTCCTGACAGGCCATGTGAATCCATCTCAATGGACTACATGCTAGACCTTTCATCCACCAAGAGGGGAAATGATTGTGTTTTTTTGGTTGTTGATCGCTTTTTCAAGATGGTGATTCTGGCCTCCTGCAAGAAGAGAAACACAACAGAGGCCACTTCCAAGCTCTTCTTTTAATGAACGCTTTACAGGGCCCCATCAGAAGCTTCTCCCACTCCGACATGGGTCATACACCATCACCAAGTATGTGGGTGACAATTATTTTGAGCTCAACATTCCTCCTTTCCTTGGCCTGCACCTAGTATTCAATGTGGATCTCCTTTGACCATATTTCCCACCATTATTGGACACCTCAGAGATATTAGAGAAGTTGACACCACAATAGCTCAACCATGACTGCATGCAACATGAATCCAGTGATCATATTGTGGAAACATAGGTCAATGGAAATCGACATCAAAGGATCCAACTTTATCGAGTTGTGAAAGTAGGGTAACTTCTGCACTAAGGCAAGTGGCTCACCCGGGGCTAAATTCAACAAAAAATTCCTCATTTGATGGGGGAACTGAATGCAACGGATACCATTGCTTCCTAAGGGGGGAGGATTGATCCATATGGATTTCGATGGCTTCCCACCTATTCCAACTGTTTCATTTTGGAAATTTTCCATTTTGGTAGTTTTTCCTAGTTTCTGGGTCCCCGACTTCCGGGGTCATTTTGAGGCCCTAAACAACGTTTTAAGGGCTCTCCATAGTCAAATTGTAGATGAAGTCAAATTCTGATGGAAATATGTGTAGTCCTCGGATATACCTTTCCAACGGGCTATCGTGCGCCTAAAACGAAAATTGTATGCAAAAGTTACGACCCCGAGAAGTTGATGTACTAGCTTACCCCAACGAGGCCCACATGACTTTTGGCGCTTCATCCCCTAGGGTTAGGTTTTTGGATGTCTAGGTTTTTGGCATTCATGCTTATTGTAAAAATTCCTTTAGAGCCTCATTGTAATCATCTTCTTGTGAATGAGCACGGTTTTCACATCTCTTCTCAGAGATAAGCTGCCACCATTCCAACAAGCTTGTTTTTCGCTGCATTTTACAGTTTCAACTTATTTCCTTATTGAATAGAAACCAGTTTTACTATATCTTTGTTATTCTGTGTTAAACATCTTTTAATAATCTATATTCATTTCGTTCTTCTCATAAAATATGGATCAAACATGGACCTCATTTATTAAGATTTGTTTTCCTTCTAATGCAACAAGTGGAATTCAATTTGTACTTACCAAGCTTCAGATATAATCATTTTATCTCGAACACTTGTTTGGGACTAGTTTCTGGATTAGTCACAAACCCTAACTTCCAACAAGTATAACTATGTAACTGTAATGAATCAAGATTTGAAACTTGTACCCAATCTTCTTCGATATCTTTTCTAAAATTCCTCCGATTTTCTCTCTTGACTCAATCCTGAAAAAAAATTATAGTTAAAATGGCAAGATGACTCGTTTTGAAGAAGAAAATATTAGTTTAAAGAAGCTCAACTTCCATTGAGTATAACTCCAAACCTGTAATGACTGAAGACCTAAAATTTGTACCCAATATTATTCACTATCTATTATAAAACAAATCCAATATTTTGTATATGAATCGTTCTAGAAAATATAGAAAATTCCAAGATGACCTTCAAAGAAAACCCTAGAAAAAATCATCACAAGACTTCATCTTCTCTAGGAATTTCACCCTTCTTCACTAGGAATCTCACCTTTCTTCACTTCATCTTCCCTTGGAAATTCTCTCATCTAGGATGAAATTTGTTCATCTTCCTTATCTAGGTTGAATTGGTGCGATCCAAATGCCAAATGAGGCTCCTTTTATTTATATGAGTCTTCTCCACATGGGGGGGGGTGTGACCAAGGGTCACAACTTTTGGGTCGCACCTCTTCCTTAAGGATGGTAGACCTTAGGGGCTTATTTACTTTACTTTAGGGGGTTCTTCTCTTGGATTTAGGGGATTCTTCACTTGGATTTAAGGGCTTCTTCACTTAAATTTAGGGGATTCTTCTCTTGGTTTTATGGGCTTCTTCACTTGAATTTAGGGGCTTCTTGACTTGGTTTTAGGGCTTCTTCAAGGATCCTCAAGGCTCCATTTATGTACAAATCAAATTGGGCATGTGGAAACAACCACATTTTATCTCATCCTGTAACATCCCTAGTTCTAATCCCCATGAATTATAATGTAATTGTATAAATGTGAATTAAGCTGGTGAGTTGATGCATTGAGGCAGAGAGCCTATATTGATTTAATGTGGCCGGGGGCCCATTCTCATATTATGAACATTAAAATAATTAATAAAGGTAACAATCGTTGGATATGATATGAAAGAGATGAAGAATGATGGGGGGCTATGATTCCACAAGAGAGAGGGGTCCAAGGGGGAATTATTCATGGGTATTAATCCAACCCACATTCCTAAAATTATTATCTTTGTGTATAACCTTCTATTTGTTGATTGAGTGTATGAGAGGCCAATAATTAAACTCATGTAAGAGGGTGGGTGTGAGTGGTCACATCCCATAGTTATTGGAGAGCATGGGATGAAGTACAATCATCCTTGAGAAGAGTGTGAGTCAAGCAAGCAAGAAAGAAGAGTAAATTTGTAGGAAGATTAGTGAGAGTTTTTACAGACAAAATTTGGGTTGCAAAGAAATGTAAGTACTCCAACGAAGTCTTGCTTTGGGAGATGTAAGGTTCAAATTATGAAACCATCCTGAAGGATGAATATTGGAGTACATGGCGAGGAGTTTTGAGACTTCGGAACTCCGAGGCTTCGAGAAAAACTCGAGGATATAGGAGGATGTGTTAAATGTCGAAACACTGAAGCACTGAAGGTCGAAGTACGTGGAAAGGAATTCCATAACTTCGGAACTTCGGGACTCTAATAGATACGAGGATATAGGAAGGTGGATTAAACACCAAAGTGCTGAAGGTTGGAGTATGTGGTGAAGAATTTTAGAAATTTGGAACTTTGGAACTCTGGGACTACGGGAGATTGGAAGATATAGGAAGGTGAATCAAACTCCGAAGTGCCGAATTTTATTCCCCTCATTGAAGCATCGAGCTTAGATAGATTGTAAAGTGAGGAAAAACCTCAGCCATCCATCACAACTAATGATTAAGACAGAGTTGTCGATCATCAAGGCTTGGAGGTGACCAGGATTCGCTGGAGTTGTGGGAAGTGGAGATTAAACCGTCCATCAAGGACATAGATTAACGGAGGACAGAGAAAGAACAATTTGAATTTGTAAGGGCGTTAATTATCAGAGGGTTGTGTGATTTTATCAAGACCATCATATATCTTGGCTATGTGTCGACATAGGATCTATGCACGCAATGGGGAATGAGTTAACAAGTGGTCATGTTGGAACGCGCAGACCATATATCTCGATGATTGTTTAAATTGTGACCATTAATGAAAATGATTGAGGATTGTGATTTTAGTGTAGGACCATTTCCAAGTCTAAACCTTGTGTTAGGTGTAGAAAAATCTCAACCGTCATATCTAAGTGTGGATTGATCCCCCACAATATATTTTGGGAGCGAAAGAAGACTTCGGGACTTTGGGTCTTTGGAGATGTTGTAGACCTATACAAGAACGACGGAGGGATGAAGGCCTGGTATTCATGAAGATAGGAATATATTCCCTACAACTAGCAGGCACATCATCATCAGGGGATGATGACCCAGGTCACGACCGTGCCATGTCAGATGGCGTGAGAGAGGTGAAGCTACATGGAAGCCACGTGGCGAAGGGGATGGCCATTGGCCAAAGACGCCCCAAAAAACTTCAGAAGGCTATAAATTTCAAACCAGAGCTCGATTTTGAGAAAATAAATAATTGTTGGAAAGGTCTTGAGGAGTAGAAGACGTCTATCAACCCAATATATTGATTTGGTCAATGAAAATTCTCAGAATTTAATAAATAGATTTATGTACTAGTAAAAGAGTGGAAATTGTATCATGTAATTGTTGTAACTTCGCGCCCATAGTTCAGATTGGGGCATGAGTACAACCATTGGAAAGCTGTTTTAGGGAGGAATGTATCAAGAAAAACAAAAATTGCATTGGTGCAATGTATCCTTCATAAATTGATGAGGAAATAACATATATTATAATGGAAGGAATGTTTTGTGCTATGCATGTTGCTAACAATGATTATTTCTTGTAGATGGTACACAATTAGAAGTATCATAAGATGGATTCAAGACTAGAATTGAATATCAAAATATTGGAATCATTGAAGGGATTGTAGAATTTGGTTGAAGCAAGATCGAGCTACAGGGAAATTAATGAAAAGTGGAATTGAATTCCATGAACTTGTAATTACTTGATGTGAATATTTTTCTAAATGGTGTCAAAGTTTGGACAACCCTTTTCAATGATAGAGGTGAGTGATAAAGGTGATTGTTGTGTAATTAAGAGTGTATATTCTTAGAATAGTACATATGCATAAGACTATAGGCACACTTGAAGATAAATATTTTGAAAAGAGAGGCTAATCTTACTAATAGGGCATTTTCATTAAGCAGAACATCACTCTGTAGAGAGTGTTGTGTGAAAATGATTTCTAGAAAGAAGATAAGATTATGCAACTGAGAATTGTGTGGGTCTGTTCTAAATTAACTCTAGGGTCCATTGGACATGAAAGGGGTCAAGCTTGCTACAAGAGAAGGAGAAAGGATATCATGAGATGAGGTGTGACTTATGGCTAGATCAATCATATTTATGAGAAATTGTCAGATATGATCTAGAAACTCGTCTAAAATTATACAAGAAAGAAAGATGCCTCTATTATCAAAGTGCACAGCAAAATCAAGGTACAGGTGCAAATGAAAAAGGGTGGCATTTCTTACAACGAATCACTCAATGAAGTGAAGAGAGATGTTTAATATTGATCAAATCCATGGGCAACAAGGAATATTAGAAAGAATACATGAAAGAATTATTTCAGAATGTTTAAATGCTATTCAATAATAATGGTATTCCAAGGCTGGTTTGGTCGATAAAAATGGGAAGTGGTTAATTAGATTGCAGTGTTAATGTTCAACTGGAATAGTGCATGTTACAACACTATGAATATTAAGAACTATATCCCAAAAGATGTTGGGACATTATTTCTGTATATAAAGGAAGCAATTGTGAGATGGCAACACTAATGGACCAACTAGTGGCTGGAAATGCATAATGACCAAGTGAGGCTTGACTAACAGGTGTAGAATAGGGGCCAATGGTGCACAGTTGAGAAGAATAGTAGTGCACATGGAAACATGGTTCTACAGGAATTCAAAGAAAACCGTCTACAACAATAAAGCTAAATAATTGATTAATATGAAATAGATATGCATTGGAGTGTGTGATAGAATTGATGCATGATGCATAGAATAAAGATAGAATGCATATGCATAAAATAGGCATGAAAGATCAATGCTTGGTGCGAGATAAGGAGAAAGGATATCATGAGATGAGGTGTGACTTATGGCTGGATCAATCATCTCTATGAGAAAGCATGGGAATGTAGGAAGAAGGAATTGTCATATATGATCTAGAAACTCTTGTCTAAAATTATACAAGAAAGAAAGATGCCTCTATTATCAGAGTACACAACAAAATCAAGGTATAGGTGAAAATGGAAAAGGGTGGCATTTTTTTATAGCGAATCACTCAATGAAGTGAAGAGAGATATTTAATATTGATCAAAGCCATGGGTAGCAAGGAATATTAGAAAGAAGACATGAAATAAGTATTTCATAATGTTTAAATGCTATTCAATAATAATGGTATTCTAAGGCCGGTTTGGTCAATAAAGATGGGAAGTGGTTAATTAGATTGCAGTGTTAAAGTTCATCTGGAATAGTGCATGTTACAACACTATAAATATTAAGAACTATATCCCAAAAGATGTTGGGACATTATTTATTTATATAAAGGAAACAATTGTGAGATGGAAACACTAACGGACCAACTAGTGGTTGTAAATGCAGAATGACCAAGTGAGGCTTGACTAACAGGTGTAGAATAGGGGCCAATGGTGCACAATTGAGCAGAATAGCAGTGCACATGGCAGCAGGGTTCTACAAGAATTCAAAGACAATCATCTACAACAATAAATCTAAATAATTAATATGAAATAAAGATGCATTGGAGTGTGTGATAGAATTGATGCATGATGCATAGAATAAAGATAGAATGCATGTGCATAAAATGGGCATTAAAGATCAATGCTTGGTGCATATTGATGTGTGTTTGTGCATGTAGACATGCATGAACATGTTGGTGGCATGATTATAGGCTAAGAGTAGTCTGCTGATATAATGAAATAATGATACTATGATATTTGAATAAAACTAATGATGTATTTTTCATCCAGGAAACAAGGTTATAGCATGATGATATTGTTGTGTATGGTATCCTTCCATATGAAGAAAAATGAGGATGGGGAAAATGTTGACCAATAAAATTATTGAAGGGAGCCGACGAGATTCTACAAATGTAAAAGATCAGGTAGCATCAAGTAAATTGATAACAACCATGCAGGTATGCATTTGAGGTTGTTATGACATATATTTGTTGAAGGGAATTGAGGTAAGAATTCCCTCAGTAGAATCTCAATATTTGAATTGATGTAAAGGCATGAGGCCTTGAATATGCAAATAATATTTGTTACTTGTGTTAGCACTCGATAATTTCTTTGGGTTGTATCAAAGAAAGCCCCGAGGTAACTGTTTCAACCAACTTTAGATTGTATTTTGATTTATACAACTAGAGAGGGCTCTCTCATATGTCTAATGACTGGTAATAACTCAAGTATTTCATCAATAAATGCGATGAAATCCATTGCGCGTTGACATCTTATGCGTGACAACATCCCATGCGTGATGAAATCCACTGTGCGACGAAATCCACTGCGTGGTGAAGTGATATGCGCAACGCGTAGCAAATTTTGCAGTGCACAGTTGCAAATGGAAATAAAAATAATAAATGATAAGCTTCCTTTTGAAACTGACCGTTGGAGATGTTAGATGATGCCAGACATAAAAACAATATGGGTGCTAACATGAATGACTTTGCAAATTGTTGACAAACCTCTAACCTTAGCTATGAAAATCATGGTGCTAACAACTGCATCCAATGGGGATGCTATCCTCCCTGCGAGGTAGGAAAGAACAGTAGACCAGGCGCCTATCTATTGGGTTTCTCCCAAACTCAACTTTCCAACTGTAACTTGTAACCTGGATCTGCTAAAAACCCAAAGTTGTATATGCTCCAAACTGAAATCTGAAACTAAGCTGAAAATGAAAACTGCAGATTGCTAAAAGAAATGCTCGTCGTATCGAGCTTATTCACTCTCCTACCTATTAACGCTATGTAAATTCCCAGAGGTTGTCAGAGTAGAAGAAATTTACAAGAGGTAACTTTATCCAACCACTTCGAAACTGGAATCTAGCCCTGCCAGTTTCAGAGAGGGATCTCTTTGTATGATTTAGATATGTTTTAACTTTGAGATATTAGGCTAGTTAAACAAAATAAGATTGGATGGTTTGTTGTTTTTTTTGTTAAGTTGGCTGAAAAGAGTTTTACGCCTCCATTGGGCTATGGGGTCTACATTATAAAGATAGAGATCCAAATAGAAACTAAAAGATTATTTTCATAGGGAAAGATAATGCATTCATTGGATTCTTTAGCAGTAAAGTGATGAATAGCAAAAAATATGAGAATATCAGTTAAAGTAAAGAAGCATTTAAGAATTTCTTCACTATAATATTAGACAGATAAACATTAAGATCTTTCAAAGCCGGAAACAGGGTATACAAAGATAAATCCTGCAACATGCGCTACTTTTAAAAGATTAGACTAGAAAACAATATGACAACTGAGGGAGAAAAAACATTTAACATAGAAAGGAAAACATCACCAATGAATAACACGAGAGAATCCTATGAAACGTCTCTTTGTATTGCTGGAAGATCTCTTGATAAAAATTACAGTATTTCTAGCTTACAGGGCGTAAAGATAAACCATCGGTACTTCAAAGTTTGAAGTATTTATAATCAAAAATTACATACGATCCTGTCATTAAAGATCAGGGCATGGAAATCTAAATTTAGCTAACTAAATCAACAAGATACAACAATTCAAGAACTGTTTGATGATGTGTTGAAATCTTCATGCTGATTTCTGGGGTAAACCATTGGTGAGTCCTCTACATGACCTCGTCTGATTTGGATAGCTGATTGGGCTTGGACACCTCATCTCCTACTCGATCAGATTGCATAACTCTTCCCATTGAAGGTTACTGGGAACGCTGACTTTGAGAAATATTTGGTATACTTCATCCATCTCTGTATACTTGGAAAAAGTTGGCTTGACGATGAAAATGTACTGGATCTCGTGCTGTATGCTGATGTCTGACTGTAAAGCCTCTAAGAACGCCTTGCTTGTGATACTGCCCTGTATTTCTGAGAATTTCGAACTATCTTTAGCCATGATGGCTAGTTTCTTTTTATAATAAGAAAGTGTTATTAACGTGTCATTTATGACCCTTAAACTAGGAAGGCCTTTCTTCTACAGAGCTTCAATTTTGCTGAAAAATCTTTGCACTCCTATGTCCATAGCCTGAACTTTTTCCTCTAGTTGTAGCATCAATCCTCTTTTGGTCAGGACCCTCTTGACCTCGAGGATGGTTTCTATCCTATCTTCAATTTTCAAATTCTCTAACTCTTCTTTGGTTTTTGAATTCAGGAATTTAATGATCTCAGTGGCTTCTACAGACATCTCTCCCAATTCTCCTCTTATTTTCTCAATCGCCTTCTTGCTTCTTTGCACCAGTTTGTTCTGCTCGAACATGATTTGTACCATAGGCCATATTTCATTTATGGATTTGGTGATATCCATCCAGACATTTTCCTTGACCTCAACAAGTGTTTTGCCTTCCACTGTTTTCTTTTGAAGCTGCTGCAATTCCTATTTGAGCTTGTCTGATGTTTGTTTCTCCTTAGAGTAGCTGGTTTGGTAAGAAGACTTGAGTTCCTGAAGGTTCTCAATGTCCTTTTTAAGTCTGCTAATCTCTGTCTCTTGCAAATTCATCTCTTCCATGGATTTTTCCAGTTCTACTGTCTTCTCCAGAGCGGTTAGTGGAGTTGTTGAGGGAGTTTCTGCTGTGGATGTTGTGCTTACTCCTATGAGTGGAACTGAGCTCAGTGGAATGACTTCCATAGGCTTTGATTGTTATTTCTCTTTCAATAACCTTTCCAATTCTGCTTCCGTTTCTTTCAACTGTGCATTCTGCTCCATAATCAACCTGAGCATCTCATCCTTTTCCCCTTCTATCTCAGCTATCTCCTTTGCCTGTGTGTCTTCTATTGGTGGCAGTTTCAAATATTTCCTCATAGATGTTATATCGACATTTTTCTTTTTAAGCATCTCCTCCATTGCTTTCACATTTGAGGGGTCATACCCGATCTTGAGGACCAATTCCTCCAACGTCTTAATTCTGTTATCCTTTGGAAAGGATGATATCTTTTCTAATTTCAGCTGTGTCTGGACATTGCTCAGGGATACCTGTAATTTAGTGGTCGTAGTAGAAGCATTTGCCAACGTGGAGAAAATCATTTCCCCAGTTTTCCTGTGCAGATCCATTTGATCAGTAGGATGCACATCCCTAGTATGAAACTTGAATGCAGGGATGATTTTAAGGATGGAAATTTATTTTAAAATGTAGAAACCTTGGCGAATCTTACTAATCCTTCATATGCCAACTATAAATGTTTGGCGATATATTTGTAAAAATATTCA
>JZKD02S1617265.1:94305-122119 GCA_000966675.3 Picea glauca
CCCCCCCCTACCGTTAAAGGTAGAACGGTCGGGGGGTGGTCCGGAAAAGCTTATCAACCGTAGATCTGAGTGCTAGTACCTCGGCCATTCATCTGTGAGCTGTCTTTAATCTGTGAGTGCAAACTCATTTTTTTCTTTGAAAACTTAGGATAAGCACTTTAAGTGAGTTTGTCCAAGCTTTCCCTATTTTTATCACCATGGGGTTAGACATTCAACTTTTAAACATCAAAGATAGGGTTCAACATCGATCATCATGACTGTTTTATTTAGATAAAGCAAACTACCCTATGCTCTAACCTAATTACCTATGACATTTAGTCCAGATTAAACTGTTGGACTAAGAAATTACTCTATCCCGGGGTTATTTGACCAAGATTAGGCAGTTTGGTCAAATTTATTCACTAGCTAACCTAATTTGCTTGGCTAAGATTAAACAGTTTAGCCAAGCTTATTCACTACTCCTATCAACATCAATTTAAAAGGACTTGGCCATGTTTAAACTGTATGAACCAAGTCACTGTTATTGCATGGGGCTCTATCCAATTTCTTTTATGCCCTCTTTTATTCTTTTTCTTTCTTTTCTTTTTCTTTTTCTTTTTCTTTTCTTTTCTTTTTCTCAAATTATTTGCAGAATGAAAAATCATTTGACAATCAAAACAATAAAACGATAAAATTTTCAGTCACCAGTTGATCCTATAAATTATAGGGTTATAACACTACCTATCCTAACTACTGAAAAAAATGTCAATCAAATGAAATCAAAATGCCAATGCAACCATGCAAGTACTTTAACCACTTTTTTCTTTCTTTGCACATGCTTGCTCCAAATCCTGTTTACTGATAAGTCATACAAAAATTTATCTATAAATTCAAATCTAAAAAAATTAAAAACATTGGGATTGTTTTCCGCCTCCAACAAAACTGCAAATGGATCCTCTTGAACATACATAAAACAACAATCATGTTTCACCCCTTCCACTGCATCTGTGTTTTCATGTAATTCAACATGTTGATTACCACACAACGCTGAAAAATATGTTGAGACTGCTGGAAATAACAATATTCTGAATTAGAAGACAGTGTTGGTTGAAATGAAACCCCTAGTGGCAAGCAATCCATATCTAACACTGATGTTGATTTACCATCATATTTATTTCCAAGCTGGTAGTTGATCACAGGCTGCAAATCTGAATTGACATAACCTTCCATGTAATCAACAACAGGGTCATTCAAAGTATGAGAAGGTTGTTGGTCCTCTTCACTAATAACAATTTTCTCATGTAAAACAATGTCACTGTGAATGCAGTTAGACTTCACTGCTTCCTCTATTATCTCATGATTTACTTTCAACAATTCAAAGGAAGAAAAACATAATGGAAGACAATTTTCATTTCCAAATCCACTGATTTCTTTATATTCAATATCATGCCTGGAGGATTTCTGATTTGAAACATTATAAACATTTTTCTTCAGCAATTTGAAAGATGCAAAACACAATGGAAAAGTTCTTTCACCTAATTCAAAACTTTCTTCATTTTCTTCACTGTTGTCATATGCACATTTTTCAATTTCTTTGGATTGTTGAACATACTCATTTTCAGATTCATCTTCGACCAATGGCTGCAATTTTGAACTAACAAGACCTTCTACATAACAAGTAACAGGATCATAAAAAACATGAGAATATTGCTGCAATTTCTTGTCAATTTGTTCTAGTGAATCAGTGTGATTTGGCATCAACACACATTCCTTTGCTTCAGTGATGATCTTAGAATTTTCTTTCAACAATTTAAATGAAGAAAAGCATAAAGGTAAAAAATTTCCTTCAGCTGATTCAATACTTTCTTCTTTGTAACTGTGATATGTAGGTTGATTGATCTCATCACACTGATGAAAATGAACATTTTCTGATAGAGAACATGCAACTGGTTGTTCTAGGAAGTCAACACCATAATCATCATTATATTCATCATATATAGGCAAATCAACAACATCTGCAATGTCATCTAATAAAACAAATCTTGGGACATCAACATGCTCTTCAATAAGATGATTTGCAAATTCATTTTCTTGACTGTCTACAAATGAATACATAAAACAATCAGCCCCGTTCTTATGATGATATGGATCAAAAGCTAAATCAACAACTTCTTTTTCAATAAGTGGAATATAATCCTTTGCAAAATCATCAACATTTAAAGCTTCAAGAGGACATATGATATTATTTATCCTATTCTCAAGATTCCAATTAACTATTTTTTGTTCACATTCACTGTCATGTTCTTTAGCATCCAACTCCTCATTTCGAATCTGCTTACATGATTGAATATTGTGTTGAATATCCTGGGCATCATTAAACATTTGTTGTAAGGACTTAGATCTTCATTCCATCAAAAGGAAAGACAAGTCTAGATGTAAGGTTGTTGCATAATGGAGCATGGCAATAGCTTCAGTGGGTTGAATTTCGTTAGGGAGTTTATAACAAAGACTAGCAAACCTCCTACTGAAATTTGAGATGGTTTCATCTTTCATTCTTTTCATGGCATAAAACTCTGAAAAGAGTAGATCCCATGACTTTCTATCACCCCAAAATCTACGGAAAGCTTCCCTCAATTCATCCCACAAGCTAATCAACTGAGGATGAAAATGTCTGAACCATGCTTTGGCATCTCCTTGTAAGGACTGAGAAAAGGCCCTCATAGCCACATCATCATGTTCTATCTAAAAAAGTTCTATAAAATGATCAAAGACCTGAATATGTTTTTCAGCTGAATTTCCATCAAGCTCTCCATCGAACCGAGGAAGGTACTTATAATGTTTCAGAGGAAAGTCATGAAGGATGGAAGGAAATTTAAGAGGATTGTATCTTTCTTGAATCTTGGAGGGTGTAGGATTAAGAATAGAAGGTACAAGCTCAGCTTTGGTTTCATTATAAATCTCACAAGAATGATCATGAACATCATATGGCTCATAGGAAGGAGCTTGGTCAATATTGGTTATACAGGAAGGATGTATACCTATAGTTTTCCATGGAGGATATACAAGGGTAGATCTCTGGGCTTCATTTGAATGCAGTAAGTGAAGAAATATTCTTTTGAAAAACTCAAGAAAATACAAGAACATATTGATAAAAAAGAAAAGTACTTCTTGGACTAAACCCAAGCTTGAGTACCTAATTTTTCCATACTGCTCTTCCATATCTCTATCCACATGTCTCATTCTCCAGTGGAGTCTTTGAATCGCATTCGAAGCTTGATTGGAGTCACCATGAAAAATTTATCTCTGGATTCTTCTGCCAGTGGAATCACCTTCAAACTGATTTTTTGATGTGTGGAGTCGCCAGAGGAGAATTACAGCTGATATGTGCCTAAGTGTCTGCTACTCTCAAACCTTAGAACTAAAACAATGTCATTCTTCCCAGGGAAAATTTATTCAATTACATCCTCGACAACGGTGCCAACATGTTAGCACTCGGTAATTTCTTTGGGCTGCATCAAAGAAAGCCCCGAGGTAACTGTTTCAACCAACTTTAGTTTGTATTATGACCTATACAACTAGAGAGGGATCTCTCATATGTCTAATGACTGGTAATAACTCAATTATTTCATCAATAAATGCATAGAGGTCATATTCTGCAATAGGACAAGTTTATTTAAAAAAAAAAAGGGATGGTAGGACAAGAAAGAGAGAAAGTACCATTGGGAAATGGAGTCAAATTATGAAAATGAGAGAAACAAATGAATCAGTGACTGAACTCGAGAGGATAAAGGCTAAATGAGCAACAGTCTTCAGTTAAAAATTGTTGTGTGTGGCGAGAGAAAAACAAATGAAGCAACTCAGAGCATCGTTGGGGATGAATTCGAAGTTAACTTAGAAGAAATATGGTTTGTCTAAATGACACGAATCTAGAGCACCGCATGGTGAATTATAGATTTGAAATAACGTTATGATTTAGACAGATATGAATATAAAGAACATAGGAAAACACATACACAAAGAAAGAATACAATAGTCACTGTCTACACTGATTTTCCAAACAACCCATTTTACATGAAAATGATCCCCATATATAGAACAATAATGTCACCCTTGTATGCTAGGGTCGAACTACTCTCTCCTAGAATCATGGATCCAATTTCTTTGAAAGAGAACAATAACTTCAACGGATTTACTAAAAATAGAAAACCCGACTTTGTCAAATCGTAATCGTAACCGAAATATTCTTTACAATCATTGATGATGATCAAAATTCGACCATATGGTTGTGATACATCATCATGTGCATTGTTGGACACTCTGTCACCCCTTCACAACAAGTCTGCTACGCAACAGTAACCTACAACAAAAACACAGCGGATTGCGCAACAAACTGGGAAAATATGTGTTAAAGATGACATCATATATCACTAATAAAAAACTGTTTTTCAAAAATGAGAGAGGTTTCTATATTTAATATCGTTATAAATAAACACCTCTCTCAGTTTCTTGAAATTCCTCTCCAGGTGACCGAAATACGTGTCGCAAAAACATTTCCTTGATAGGAAATCATGAAAACTGAAAAATAGGGCTCAAAGATTCCTTTGAATATCCCAAAATATGGAACTTTTTTCAAATATGAAAGAGGTTTTTATTATTTGGTTTGTCATCAACAAAACCCTCTTAGGGAATTTCAAAATTCCTCTCCAATAGGTCATAAAGTGATCTTGAATTTGACCACTAAACCAGTCATTTGCGCAGCGCGACCTATAGCCTGTGCACATGAAAATCCTCTACGTGAAATCATCCTTTGCGCGACAGAATCCTTTGCGTGAATAAATCCACTGCGCAATGACATATTCTGCGCAAAAACATCCTACACGTGACATCATCCACTACATGACGAAATCCACTGCGTGATGAAATCCATTGCGCGACGAAATCCACTGCGCAATGACATTCTCTGCGCGAAAAAATCCACTGCATGATGACATCCTTTGTGGGACAACATTCTATGCACGACGAAATCCACTGCGCAATGAAATCCACTACGTGACAGAATCCTTTGCGCGATGAAGTGTTATGCGCAGCGCGTAGCAAATTTTGCAGTGCGCAGTATAAAATGGAAATGGAAATATTAAATGATAAGCTTCCTTTTGAAACTGACCCTTGGAGATGTTAGATGATTCCAGGAATAAAAACAATATGGGTGCTAACATGAATGACTTTGCAAATTGTTGACATACCTCTAAACTTAGCTATGAAAATCATGGTGCTAATAGCTTGAATGCATTTATGGGAAATTTAATTGCATATTGTGTTATGTTGGTTATGAATTCATAACCGAGTTAAGTTGAAAGACATTACTCCTATTATAATGATGAAAGTTATTTGAGATGGTCATGTGTGAGGCCATGATGATTTTGGATATGGAAAGTCTATAGTTCCATCCAAGTGCCTGATGGTTATTCCTTATGTCACTGAGGTTTGGAATGCAACCTTTTTTCCTACACTAAATAACACTAAGGGATGATGTTCCTAGTGTTGTGTATGGGTTGAAGAGGAAGGTATCCAAAGGATTAGATGGGTTGTGGGGAAGAGATTGGATGGGGTATTTAGGCATGGGCCATACCTTCCAACTCACATGGTGGAATACATGACATGAACATGTAGTATTCCAGAATCAATGCAATGATGCATTGTGTATATGTGGCCATGATTATTGGCACATTGGTTTTATTTATTGGTAAAGTTTGATTGCATTATGAAAAGCTTGATGTGCTGATAATGCATGTAAAATGAATGATAGTTTCATTCTAGATAATATGATGAATGGTAGAATTCCATTTTAATGTGAATAACGGTTGGAAATGATTTAATTGTTGGGTAGATACAATTCTGATATCATTTCATGAATTGTTAAAAATATGCATGAGTGCTAATAATCTTGTTTGGCTGCAAGAAAGTTGAGAAAAATTGCAGGCATATTGGTCTTGGATATGGTAATGATGTATTCCCATAAGAAAGACTGGTATCTATAGCTACAAGAATCGAACATAATGAGAATAAATCTCATGCGTGGGAATTTTTATTTTCCTGTATAACCAGATTTGAGAAATTAATAATTGAAAATTGTTACGGTATACTAATAATTTGTTTGGTTGCATGGAATTGAGAAAATTGTAGGAAGAATGGTCTCGGATATGGAAGTGGTGTAATATATAAGGAAGATCAATGCTTGTTGTTGCAAGAGTCAAACAATTATGAGAAAAAAAACTCATGTTTGGGAAATTTTGTTTTCCTATGTAAAACAAATTTGAAATTTTATAATTATATGATGATTCCTCGTACTAATTGTATGCATGTAATGCATATGGGATGATTTCCACATGTTATATATTGTTAGTGGAAGTCTAACAACAAGTTGGAATTTCTTCATGTGAGAAAACCTTGGTAAATGATGGATCGCCCGAGGAACTGTATAACAGTGAAAGGGATGCCTGAGCTTAGAGGGTGAGTTGCACTATCGAAGAACCGGGTTGTCAAGCCTAAAGAGTGAACTCATGTGTGAGTTTCAATGTCAAAGAACCAGGTTGTTAGGCCTGAAGAGTGAACTCCTGTGTGAGTTTCACTATCGATGAACCAGGTTTTCAGGCCTAAAGAGTGAACTCATGTGTGAGTTGTATTGTCGAAGAACTAGGTTGTTAGGCATGAAGAGTGAACTCCTATGTGAGTTGCACTATCGAAGAACCAGGTTGTTAGGCCCGAAGAGTGAACTCCTATGTGATTTTCACTTCACCAACAAGGTTGTTGATGGTTATTTTTACTGATATTCTTCCTAGCAGTGAGTCCTTGAGTCCCCAACAATGAGTTTCCTAATTACCTATGCTAGAGAGACCTTGATAAACGAATTGTGCAACCCGAGGGACTGAGGACATTTAAGGGGGCACATTCATTGGGTCAACCTTGATAAATGAATGGGACACCATTCCTTGGGTTTGGTAGGTCAATGGGAAGAGAGTTGGTGGAAATCAAGATAGTGGCAGGAGAATGCCAGTGGATTATGTATATGTTTCAGGTCAGGGTGCCTCCGTATTTGTGATTTTAGGGGCTAAACGTTCCTATGTATCTGTGGTATTAGGGGCCAGAGTTAATATGTAATTTATTTAGGCTGGAATTCTTATGTGATTTTGGACCAGAGAGCCTATATGTTGATTATTGGTCGGGGAGCCATAATTGTAAAATGAGATTACACCTGTAGGGTGTTGTGCACTGAGGAATATTAAAAAATAAGGGGGAGGGGATGTTACATCCCTAGTCATAATCCCCATGAATTATAATGTAATTGTATAAATGTGAATTAGGCTGGTGAGTCGATGCATTGGGGCGAAGAGACCATATTGATTTAATGTGGTCGGGGGTTAATTCACATATTATGAACATTGAAATAATTAATAAAATTAATAATCGTTGGATGTGATATGAAAGAGGTGAAGAATGATGGGGGGCTATGATTACAAAAGAGAGAGGGGTCCAAGGGGGAATTATTCATAGGTATTAATCCAACCCACATTCCTGAAATTATTATCTTTGTGTATAACCTTCTATTTGTTGATTGAGTGTATGAGAGGCCAATCATTAAACTCATGTAAGAGGGTGGGTGTGAGTGGTAACATCCCATAGTTATTTGAGAGAATGGGATGAAGTACAATCATTCTTGAGAAGAGTGTGAGTCAAGCAAGCAAGGAAGAAGAGGGAATTCATAGGCAGATTAGGGAGAGTTTTTACAGACATATTTTGGGTAGGAAAGAGAGAGAAGAGGGCTAGGAAGAGGACCAACCATGGTATACTCGAAGGAAACCATTGTTTGGTTGTGTTTTTATGCCAATATAGAGGCTTGCGTGCCATTAAATTGGGTTGTAAGCTTGTGGTGTGATTTCCTGTTGAAGAAATATCTCAAATCCTTGTGAAGGTTGCCGTGAGAAAATATGAAACAACTGAGAGTTCATGGAGTTCCCAGCTAAGTGATTCCTAGCCAACCAAGTGCACTAGGGACCTTGATAAATGAATGGTACAACCCGAGGGACTGTGAGAAGTGAAGGGGGTACATTCCTTGTGGGGAAAATAGAGAGATGGAGGTTTGGAACTGTTGTGAGACTAGAACCTGGTTTTGGGGCTACTCTGTGTGGAGAGTGGATAGCTAGTGGATCAAATCTCCTTGTGGACTCGTAGACTCAGCTTGGGGGTGGCTTGTTGATGAGAGAAAATGATCAGCAATGCCTATGGTTGGGAGTTTCATCCTTCGTTTGCAGCCAGTTGGTTAATCATTAACAGATAATTGTTTATGTTATGTTTTTATGTTAATTCTGATGTGTAAATGGTTTATTTGAATGTTGTGTGTTTATTGTTTGCTTGAAAAATTGTATTCATGTTTAATATATGATGATATATCCATTTATAACTATGGTATCAATCAAATGGTTAGATACGTGTGTGATCTGTAGCTAGTAAGCTACAAGATTTTGATTAGTAGTAAATCTTAATATTTTAATGAGTTTCTGCGCATAATGTTGTTGATTTGGGCAATGGGTGCATTACACATCCCATGAGGGCCATGCTTAAAATCTACACCATAAGGGGACCACTTTGGAGTTATATATGCTTATGTCAAGGCTCCTTCAAGGCTCTTCAAGGCTTATTCAAGTAGACACATCATCATCACTTTTAGGGGCTTCTAGGCTTTCATTTAGGGATTCTTCTAAGGTTGAAATAAATGGCAACCAATTTTCCAACAAAAAAAATGAAAGGTGTTGTTGATCCAGATCTTGGGGGATGAGATATGGATGGCTTGAATGTCGAGAGAGGATGATATTAGACATGTTGATCTTGCATGAAAAGAAGCATGGAAAAAAAAATGTAAATGAAGTACTTGGGAGGTGAGGCTCAAAAAGGAGCCTCACCTCTAAAATTAATTACTAGTAAATCACTCAGAGCTAATTAATCTCACAATGAACAAAAGAAAATATGAGAGAAGCCAAAATGAGTAACTTGATATTATGAGAAGGCTTGTTAGGCCTTTATATAGCATTACAAAATGGTCCACTAGACAAAGTAAAAAAGAGCTCATTAAATGAGTCTCTATTATTAGTATAATAGATCTAACTACCCAGCTAACTAATTAGTGGAAAATAAAACCCGATACAATAATGGAAAGAGCTCATTAAATGAGTCTCTATTATTATAATAATAGATCTAACTACCCAGCTAACTAAGTAGTGGAAAATAAAACCCAATACAATAATGAAGAGGTGGGACTCTCTTTGACCCATATGGGCAACCGGTTAGCCCAATTAATTAATGAGGAGGAAGGCATCTCCTTGATCCACATGGGGAATCTATTAGCTTTATAGATTTATCAATTTTTCATTCGAATTTAAACGATATACCCCCTAAAATTTGTATCAGTCATATTCTATCTAAACTTCACTCATTTATAAAATATGATTGGAAAAATACAATAATGATCAAAGAAGAATGAATGGATGTATACCAAATTCACTTTTAGAAGTTGTCAGTGTCAACACCATGGTGAATCGTTATGTAGTTTTTTTGTTTCTATCATCAACCACCCTCAATGGCCACTTTATTTAGGGTCTACCATCAATCTCAAGTTTTTTTTCAATAATTAATACAATGCTTGTATTGAAAGGTTTGTCAGTTCATGGACTTATTGGATCCCTGCAATTATCGTTCCTGAGATGGAAAATCATTTTCTCGTTATTGAATAAAAATAAAGACATGTATACATATTACATTCTCATATTTCTTCTTGTAAAACTCAGAATATATCAAGATCACTACCTAATTCTGCATACGCATATTCAAAACAAACCTTGCTTTCCTAGTGACCAAGGCTTGAAATTAATTCATAGAAATGAGAAGTTGAAAAAGTGTTAATATTACCCATGGAAAAAAATCGGATAATGAGAGAAGATGACCCAATAAAAATATGTGTAACCAGAAGTACACAATAAATTTAGTGAACAACATCACTAGGTCATAGCTACTCGGTGCAAGAAAGAGGGCCATGAAATGGATTGGGAACTATTTCTTGATTTATCATTGTCTACGCAACTAGAGAATATGAAATGGGATATCAAACCATGGATGGGACAAGAACTTAAACTGGTAGCATTTGATTTCACACTATGGATGAAGTGCTTCTTGTAGGATATAATAAACCAAGCAAATGTGTGAACCTTGATGTGGTCGTGGCCATGGGTGCTTCCATTTAGGGTGGCATACTTCATGGTGATGTGAAAGAGTTACTTATTCTATATGCCACTCCTCTATTCTTGGGAATTTAAATTCTATGTGGATTATTTACAAGGATTTTCAACATAAACACCACAATTCCAACAAAGAAGAGGCTAAGATGAACACTAAAAAATATTAGGAAAATAAAACGTTAATCAATTCTAGAAATGATGCAGACCTGCAACCCTAGATTGATCATATGATTCTCCTCTTCGTCTTCCTTCCAAATCCCATGCATGAGAGTCTCCTTCTGTCGCTGACCGATTCTCCTAGTGCCACCAAGAAGTGAATAAAGGGGTAGTTTATTTTGCAGACAGTCTCCCACTAGTCATTTGTTAAGCACGTGTAGCAGTCAAAGGTGAGTTTCTTGTAATTGTGAATGGGAATTGGAGGAACGTGGAGGATTTTTAATTAGTCTTGGATTCGAACATAGAAATATTAATGAATATGTTCATTGATTCTCACTATGCATTGGGTTTACAAAACATTTTCCCACAATAGAATCTAGTTCCATGAGGCCACTGGTCTGAGCATCAAAACAGTTACATCATATATCATTTATTATGTAGGAGCCATATCGAGGAAAGAGTCTGATCAATGGATTCCTTACCACTCCTACTCATGGCTCACCTCAATGACCAAATTAACTCATAATTCTCACAATTAACAGATAATTAAATCATAATTAACAGATAGATATGCAATGTGCACGTAGGACAAACTAACTTTCATAAAGGTAGGCATAGGGCATCGATTTTAGCAATGGTGGGAAATGCAGAAACCATAGCAGATAGAAGGAAGAACATAATCATGATTGCTAGATTAGAGGGAAAAGGGTTGTTTCTGCATACTATAATGAAAATTACTTTGGATGACTCAGGTATGGAAAACTACCATAGCTCAATTGGCATAATAACTATAGGCTCTGATACCACTATTATAATACACAAAATGAAGATAAGTGTGAGTTATATTATTCATTGATATGATACACATATACATGCATTTCATATGACCTTTGGATTTGTCTTCCAAGAGGTCTCTTGTATTTCTAATGGTCGTTCCTATGGCTCGAATTTTCATATTTGATGCAGGCGCTACTTACCTCTGCCTTGACAAAGGCCTCGCCCGCTCACAGGATTGTTCAAATATACCTTCTGAGCCGAAGAGGCTCTTTGGATCCCCACTGGAATATCTGGTAACAACCCGATCCACAGGTCCTTCTTACCCTGTCACGGCCCTCTGCACGACCATGAACAAATTCCCCATAGGGAATGTAATATCGGGTTTCGAGGTTTCGTGATCCCTGACGTTAAGAGTTATTTACCTTTTGAGTTCTTTACATGTCAGCTCCCCTGGCTAGACTCTTGGCCCATATGACCAGAATTCATAAGATCACAGCCTATTCTTCTTTTGGGATTTTGAACTTCAAAAACCTGATGCACTCTAACTTCCGTTAGCCCTCTAGGCTAAAATCGTGGTCCACGTGACCTCCCTTCATATGACCGCAGTCAAACCTCTTTATCGAGATTTCTGACCTTTCAATGCCGAAATGTACATGTCCTCAGGACTCGCGATCGCTCGAATCCCGATTTCCCGCTATACTGACAGCTGGCCCCCACAATGGAGCTTCACACTTTATCGGGGTATCACGTTTCATGATTCTGAAATATCTAGAATTTTGTCCACGGGATTCCCGATATGCCGATAGACGATCTCCTTTTGGGACTTTCCCCGATGGCTCCGATTTATGCCGCGCGTCCTCCTTCGATGGACGGTCCTGATCACCTCTCGTGATTTCGAGACTTCTGATGTCCCGACTCTTTCGACCTCGAGAACTTCGATTCCCTGAGCACCGATATCACGATGTCTCGTGCCCGGATCTCTGAAATGGATGATTGCGTAACACGCGTCCTCTCTCAAACAGATGGCCCAGATTCGTGTTGGGGTTTTCAGGGTGGGCTTACCCGATCTCCTGTCCACGGGAATGCCGATATGCCAATTCCCGACGCCTCGATATCCCGATATGTGTCGGGAATTTCTTTGGGAATTTTCTCCTCCTGTTCACGAGGTTAACTCCCTCACAACTCTCTGCAGATCCGATGAATGTCAGGTCTTTGGATCAAGATTCAATGGTCCAGATCCATTCTTCCTATGCGCTTACTCCAGAGGCTAAACTCCGAGCATCTTTACCCAATCCGATGGCTGACAGGTATCTGAGTGAGATCCGACGACTGACAATCTCCTCTTATGTGCGCTTCTCCTGCTCATTCCTGGACGTAGAAACCAACGGTCCAGATCTCTTTTCTCCAGCCGATCTGACGGCTACTGTGCTGATGCAGGAGCATCTACAACTCATTAAGCGAGCCAACGCGTGGAGCAGAAAAGACAGCTGGACAGCGCCAGCATCAAAATTTTGAAACACCTTGATATGTTGCGCCAAACATTAATGCGTTGATGTGATGAAGTGCACTTGTACATTGTAATGGACCTTGAGCCTTTAATCTCTCGTCCTAAGTAGATAGGAAGGCATTTAATAGTTTTAATGCTGTTAGATAGGAATTTATTGTAGAATTGATAGCTTCAAAATTCGAGAGGGAAAACGGAATATAGGCACCCTCCTTTGTATTATTGTAATTTTAACATTCAGAGCATATGAGAAGCAGGAGTAAGAAGAGAGCAGAGAAATTGTGAGCAGAACTTCCATGTACAGATATTGAATTAATAGGAAAACTTTGATTCAATTCCATGGATGTGATTATTCTCTGTGTACTGTTGATATTATGCTGTTGCATATTTGCTTCTTGTTATGCCTTTGTTTTATATGCTGTGTATGTGATTTCATGGTAAATGCGTAATCTGAGAAAGAAGAGCATGAGTTTCAATTGTTTCTCTGTTTGAGCCAAGAGATTCCTACATAGAGTGCAGTTGAATTCATCTGCATAGAGTGCATTGATGAGGCTCAACAGTTAGACTCTCATTCTCATTTTCCTAGGAATTGAATTGGGTTATTCGAGCCGTACGGGGAAGTGCAGGTCGAACCTAAAGTCTCAGAAGTTAGTCTGAGAAAAGGAAGGTGTGGGACTACTGTCACCGGGAGTGCATAGAGTCTGGAAGAACTCAAGACTTCGAGAGTTGTTGAAGTTTGAGCGTGAGCAGCAGGTGCAGAGTCTCGGGAGGAGTCAGAATTGGCAAGCTCAGAAGGAATAGTTCCTTCATGAACACGGTGAGAAAAGACCCAAGTGGGGTTCGAACTGGGAGAAGCTTTGAAGCGGAAGAAATCTCCAAAGGAAAGAGTCAACGGACAGGGTTCGCAGAAGGAAATCGTGAAGTCCCGAGAATCGTTGGATCGTGGAGAAGCTACATGGGAGTTAAACGATAGGCGCAGGAAGGACCGAAGCTAATCGGGGTTCGGCATTCGGAGATTCACAAGGTGAGGCGCAGACTCATTGAAATCGCGAGTCGCGATTTCCCGAATTAATTGGAGCCGTTGATTTCCACGGGACAGGTGGCACGAGATCCCGAGAGGTCGAGAATTCAACATTCGGGATTTTTGACATCAAGAAACACTTGCATCGTGGATTCATGATCCGTGAAATCCCGAAGGTGACATGGCAATGTGGGACCCCGGGAGTGAGTGGATCCCAGGTGGCACTGTATCGGGAAATCGGTACTTCGGTACTCGGGGTTTGGAAAGTCAAGTTGTTAGCATCGCGAGTGGCGATATCCCGATAGGGAAAATCCCGACGAGTAGAATGCGTTGACTGTTGACTATCGGGGTTTGAGAGTTGGAGTTGCACGAGAACGTGCATATAGGTTCACGATACCGTGAAACCCGATCTCCCGAGAAGCGAAGGGAAGATCGCCGAAGGAGTGTTGTGGGTAGAGGGAACTCTCGACAGGATTTGGAAGAGTTCTTTAACTCTTCGGGCCTGTGAGAGAGAAGGTCCTGGTGGAAGCGACTGTTGTCGAGAGCGATTGGATCAAGAGTGGTATCAGAGCGGGAGTATCTTTGTTTCTATAGCAGAGATAGAGAAGACATAATGCCGCCCAGAAGAGAAAGGTAGTCACCTGATCGTGAAGACAGGGACGCCTGAAGAAGAGGAAGGCCGGCAGGGAATCTAGAAATGGAACGCCAGATACGAGATCTCAGGGTGAGACTCGAAGAGATAGAGACCACCCAGAGACACGGAGCTGGTGCAGTAGAGTTCAGTGATTTCGAAGTTGAAGAAGAAGCTGGACATGATGCTGAAGAGGTCACAACAGAGGATGCCTCGACAGAGAGGTTGATTAGAGCCATCTCCAGGATGAGATCAAAGACCAAGATGGACATTCCCGTTTATGAGGGGAGTCTAAATGCAGAGGAGTTGCTGGATTGGATCCGAGCACTCGATACCTACTTCGACTATGAGGATATTGAAGAGGATAAGAAAGTAAGGCATGCAGTTACCAAGTTAAAAGGACATGCAGCCTTATGGTGGGATGAGTTGCAAGCTGATAGGCGCTGCAAAGGAAAACAGAAAATCAAGAGCTGGGATCGGATGATCGCTAAGATGAAGGCAAAGTTCATCCCCAGAGATTACCAGATCACTCTGTTCAGGAAAATGCAGAACCTGAGACAAGAGTTGATGACGGTGAAAGAGTACACCGAGGAGTTTTACAGACTCAACATTCGAGCTGGTCATTGGGAGAGTGATGATGAAAAGGTGGCGAGATATCTGAATGGTCTGAGGTATGAAATTCAGGATGAATTGAGCATGCTAACCATCCGAATAGTCGAGGATGCGTACCATATGGCTCTAAAGGCCAAAGAAAAGTTGAGCCGCAAGCAAGGTCAGCGAGGGCGAGGCAAGAGTCAGCCCAGAGGCAAAGCGGTTGCCCAAGAAAGAAATTAGAAGCCCAAGGAGGATTGGAAGAGACCTCAGGGTAAGCTGGAGAGAGGTGGAACCTCACAGCAGAGGCAGCCACAACCTGAAAAAAGGCAGCAATATGCTGAGCCGAGGAGGCAACATACAAAACAGGGTGGCGGATACACTGACGCCAACATTATTCCTCGTACCTGAGGTAGAGGAAGAGGTCGTGGAGGAATTATCACATGTTTTACATGTGGAAAGGACAGACACAAATTCGTTGACTATCCAGACAGGAAGATGGACAGAAGTGAATCTCACATCACAGAGGTGTAGAGGCAAAATGCTGAGAATGAAGATGCAGACAGCGAAAGGTCGCTTGGAATGCATAAGATCCTTTTGACACCTGAGAAAGAGGTGGAGAGCTCAGTGCAGCGAGGTAGACTATTCAGGACGGCTTGTACAGCCAAGGACAGAAAATGCAAAGTTATTTTGGACAGCGGGAGCATAGATAATCTCGTTTCAACCGTGACGGTGGAAAAGATGGAGCTGGAAACAACTAAGCACCCGAGTCCATATAAAGTCTCGTGGTTACAAAAAGGACACCGGGTAAGTGTCACTAAACAATTCTTAGTTAAATTCAAGATTGGGAATTATCATGATGAGATCTTGTGTGATGTCATTCCCATGGACGTATGTCATATATTGCTGGGTAGACCATGGGAGTATGACTGAAATGTTGTTCATGATGGGAGGATGAACACATACACTTTGAAGAAGGATGGGAGACTCCATAAGCTGCTTCCAATAAAGGATAAAGAGGTAAGACCGGAAGTAAGCAGCACGATACTTCTCATGAGTGGGAAAGAGCTTCTCACGGAGATGGAGAAGAATGAAGATCCACAATTCTTTTTGGTCAGGAAACTGAGGATTGTCCTGACTAGCACAAGAGTGGACGATTTTCCAGATGAGATTCAGGAACTGCTGGGAGAGTTCGCTGACATCATCGTGGACGAACTACCTCGTTCGTTGCCACCGATAAGGAGTGTGAGTCATCACATCGATCTCATATCCGAAGCAAGTCTACCGAATAAAGCCGCGTATAGATTGACGCCTCAAGAGAATGAGGAGGTCAAAAGGCAAGTGCAGGATCTGCAGGATAAAGGACTGGTCAGGGAGAGTCTGAGTCCGTGTGTTGTTCCGACAGTACTAAGTCCGAAGAAGGATGGAGGCTAGAGAATGTGTACAGACTCCAGGGCGATAAACAAAATCACCATCAGGTACCGATTTCCACTGCCGAGAATGGACGATCTGATGGATTGCCTGAGCGGGGCAAATTATTTTTCAAAAATTGATCTCAAGAGCGGATATCATCAGATCTGGATGAGGGAAGGAGATGAATGGAAGACAACGTTCAAAACAAATGAGGGTTTGTACGAATGGCTGGTCATGCCGTTTGGATTAAAAAATGCGCCAAGCACTTTTATGAGGCTGATGAATGAAGTCCTGCGGGAATTCATGGGCAAATTTGTAGTTGTGTATCTGGACGACATATTAATTTTCAGCAAGATGAAGGCTGAACACTTGAGGCATTTGGCCATTGTAATGAGAAGGCTACAGCAGGAGAAGCCGCTGATCAATATGAAGAAGTGTTCCTTCATGCAGACAGAGCTTATTTATTTGGGTTTTGTAATCTCGGCGAATGAATTGAAGATGGATCCTGAGAAGGTGGAAGTGATCAGGAATTGGCCATCGCCGAGGAATGTTTTTGAGGTAAGGAGCTTTCATGGTTTGGCTAGTTTCTATAGGAAATTCATACGGAATTTTAGTGGAATTAGCGTCGCAATGATGGACACGGTGAAGAAGCGACATAAATTTTTTCATTGGATAGCAGAGGCTGAGGGGAGCTTCAATCTGTTGAAGCGGAAGATAACAGAGCAACCAATTCTGGTGTTGCCTGATTTTCGAAAGACATTTCAGGTGAAATGTGATGCCAGTGGATATGGTGTTGGAGGGGTCCTGAGTCAGGATGACAGACCTATGGCATATTATAGCGAGAAGCTAGATGATGCAAAGTTGAAGTACTCCACATATGAAAAAGAGTTCTATGCCATCATACAGGCATTGAATAAGTGGAGGCATTACTTGATACCCAAGGAATTTTTGTTGTACAGTGACAATTACGCATTGTAGTTCGTAAGTCAACAAGAGAATTTGAACCAGAAGCATGCAAAATGGGTAGAGTAGATGCAAAATTTCACATTTGTTATAAAGCACATTTCAGGAACTGCTAACAAAGTGGCTGATGCTTTGAGCAGGAAATGTTTGCTGTTGCAGGAATTCAGAGTCAAAACATTGGGTTTTGAGAATCTGAAAGATTTGTATACAGGTGATGCAGACTTCGGAGAAGCATAAGAGGCAGCTGAGAATCCAGTTCTCAGAGATCGGAGTCCTTGGATAGATTTCATGATCCAGGATGGATTGCTGTTTAGGGGCAATCAATTGTGCATACCAAATTGCTCCATGAGGGGGAATTTGGTGAGAGAAAATCATAGTGGAGGCTTAGCAGGTCATTTTGGACATGACAAAACATTCACCAAGCTGAGCGAATCGTATTATTGGACGGGCATGTGAGTAGATGTAAAGAGGTTTGTTGATAGGTGTCAAATATGTCAACATTCAAAGGGCCCAAAGCAGAATGCTGGGTTTTATCAGCCATTGCCCATGCCTGAAAGGCCATGGGAGGCGATCAGTATGGATTTTGTGTTGGGTTTGCCGAGAACACAGTGAGGGGTGGATTCCATCTTCATGGTGGTAGACAGGTTCTCGAAGATGGCACATTTCATTCTGTGTCATAAGACTGGCGATGCGACGCACATCGCAAATCTATTTTTTAAAGAAATCGTGAGATTGCATGGATTGTCGAGAAGTATAGTCTCGGATCGGGATACAAAGTTCATAGGTCATTTTTGGAGGACACTATGGAAGAAGCTGGGAACTAATCTGGAATTTAGTTCAGCTTACCATCCGCAGATAGATGGACAGACCAAAGTGGTTAACATGAGCTTAGGGGATCTATTGAGAAGCTTGGTGACAGAGCACCACAGCAGTTGGGACCAAATATTACCACAGGCAGAATTTGCGTACAAGGATTTGGTGAATCGGAGTACAGGAAAAATCTCGTTCCAGATTTTGTATGGGACACAACCGAGGGGAGTTTCTAAACTTAGGGAGTCAGGACAGGCTGAAACTAGCAGCGCGAGGGCTGAAGAGTTCGCTGAAGCGATGCAGGAACTTCACGCAGAGGTAAGGCAACGACTGCAGAAGTCCAATCAAGAGTATAAGCGCAGAGCCGATCAGAGAAAAAGACAACTTCAGTTCAAAGTTGGGGACATGGTTCTGGTGCACCTGAGGAAAGAAAGGTTCCCAAGGGGAACATACAACAAGCTCAATATGAAGAAAATCGGGCCGTGCAGAGTCCTGAGGAAGTTCAGAGAGAACGCATATGAGCTTGAGTTGCCAGAGAGCATCGGGATATCTCCGATTTTCAATATTTCGGATTTATACCCATACAGGACTGGAGAAACAGAGGCTGGAACTGAGGAACCAGTGGTCCAGTGGTAGGAGCAATTACCAGTTGCACAGAAGCCTCAGATGGAGTGCATACTGGATAAAAGAGTAGGCAGAAAGACCAGGCGAAAGAAGTATTTTGAGTACTTGGTGAAATGGAAGAACCACCCAGTGGAGGATGCCAGCTGGGAGACAGAGGCAGTGATACAGAAGCATGGGCACACCGTGCAGAAGCTCATGGATAGGATCCCATGAAATCTTTTGATTCGAGGAGTATGATGCAGGAGCATCTACAACTCATTAAGCGAGCCAACGCGTGGAGTAGAAAAGACAGCTGGACAGCGCCATCATCAAAATTTTGAAACACCTTGATATGTTGCGCCAAACATTAATGCGTTGATGTGATGAAGTGCACTTGTACATTGTAATGGACCTTGAGCCTTTAAGCTCTCGTCCTAAGTAGATAGGAAGACATTTAATAGTTTTAATGCTGTTAGATAGGAATTTATTGTAGAATTGATAGCTTCAGAATTCGAGAGGGAAAACGGAATATAGGCACCCTCCTTTGTATTATTGTAATTTTAACATTCAGAGCATATGAGAAGCAGGAGAAAGAAGAGAGCAAATAAATTGTGAGCAAAACTTCCATGTACAGATATTGAATTAATAGGAAAACTTTGATTCAATTCCATGGTTGTGATTATTCTCTGTGTACTGTTGATATTATGCTGTTGCATATTTGCTTCCTGTTATGCCTTTGTTTTATATGCTATGTATGTGATTTCATGGTAAATGCATAATCTGAGAAAGAAGAGCATGAGTTTCAATTGTTTCTCTTTTTGAGCCAAGAGATTCCTGCATAGAGTGCAGTTGAATTCATCTGCATAGAGTGCGTTGATGAGGCTCAGCAGTTAGACTCTCATTCTCATTTGCCCAGGAATTGAATTGGGTTATTTGAGCCGTGCAGGGAAGTGCAGGTTGAACCTGAAGTCTCAGAAGTTAGTCTGAGAAAAGGAAGGTGTGGGACTACTGTCACCGGGAGTGCACAGAGTCTGGAAGAACTCAAGACTTCGAGAGTTGTTGAAGTTTGAGCGTGAGCAGCAGGTGCAGAGTCTCGGGAGGAGTCAGAATTGGCAAGCTCAGAAGGAATAGTTCCTTCATGAACACAGTGAGAACAGACCCAGGTGGGGTTCGAACCGAGAGAATATTTGAAGCGGAAGAAATCTCCAAAGGAAAGAGTCAACGGACAGGGTTTGCAAAAGGAAATCGTGAAGTCCCAAGAATCGTTGGATCGTGGAGAAGCTGCGTGGGAGTTAAACGATAGGCGCAGGAAGGATCGAAGCCCATCGGGGTTCGACATTCAGAGATTAAAAAGGTGAGGCGCAGACTCGTTGAAATCGCGAGTCCCAATTTCTCGAATTAATTGGAGCCGTTGATTTCCACAGGACAGGTGGCACGAGATCCCGGGAGGTCGGGAATTCGACATTCGGGGTTTTCGACATCAAGAAACACTTGCATCGTGGATTCGCGATCCGCGAAATCCCAAAGGTGACGTGGCAACGTGGGACCCCGGGAGTGAGTGGAGCCCAGGTGGCACTGTATCGGGAAATCGGTACTTCGGTACTCAGGGTTTGGAAAGTCAAGTTGTTAGCATCGCGAGTGGCGATATCCCGATAGGGAAAATCCCGACGAGTAGAAAGCGTTGACTGTTGACTATCAGGGTTCGAGAGTTGGAGTTGCACGAGAACGTGCATACAGGTTCACGATACCGTGAAACCTGCTTCCCGAGAAGTGAAGGGAATATCGCCGAAGGAGTGCTGTGGGTAGAGGGAACTCCCGAGAGGAGTTGGAAGAGTTCTTTAACTCTTCGGGCCTGTGAGAGAGAAGGTCCTGGTGGAAGCGGTTATTGCCGAGAGCGGTTGCGTCATGTGCTCCCTCCTAAGCTTATGCACTTTCTTCCTGCACTTGGAAGAATTCCAAGTTCCTCAAAGGCCTCGACCTTTGCTCTGTTTCCTCCTGCGAGCTCTCGACTTTAAGCCTTTCTTGCGTTCTCCACGACACTGTTCCTCTTGAGCTTTGCTCCTGGAATCCCCAAGGGATTCTTTGACTTCTGCGCCCCTGCAGAGTCTTCTCGCACACACAGTGATATCTCTCCTGAGCTTGTCAAACACTCAGACCCCCAAGGGATTTTGTTGTCTTTCTTCTCTTGCAGATGGAGAAATATGGATGCCCTCCTGGCTATCCCTCTGCTTAAGCAACCTCTTGCTGAGTCTATAGGGTGTTCAACAACCCTGTGAAGATCCCTCAGTGGATTCTTCCTTCACAATATAAAACTAAAAGAGTTCTCTTCTCTCTGTTCCTGTCTACACACCTACTCAATGCCCACCTAGCAGAGTAGCTACTCCCAGAACTTTCAGCAGTTCTGTACTCTTTTGTGCACCTATGCACCTGCTCAATGCCCACTTGGCAGAGCTTCACAAAATCCTCATTGATCCTAGTCCTCCCTGAACTTCTCAACATAAGTCTTCCATTGTGCACTCCTTGCACCTGCTCAATGCCCACCTGGCAGAGCTTCACAAAATCCTCAGTGATTCTGGTTCTCCTTAAGAACTCACAAAAAAGTTCTTTCTCAATGCACCACTGTGCATATGCTCAATGCCCACCTGGCATAGCTCTACAAAATCCACAATAGAATTTTGTCTGCAACTGTGTCTCTCATTCATAGCCTTGCCTCCAAGGTATTCAACAACCTTGAGGTATTTCTTCTAAGTTGTTGACTCCAGTTCCTGTGCCGTAGCACGTCTTCGTCTAAATCCGCAAAATTCAGAAGTGCAATCTCTGTGCACGGCTATCAGAACCCGTAGTGTTCTGTCACACCCTCCTGGTATGAAGCCTCAAAGACCTTCACCTGAAATCAAACCAACTCCTGCAAATGCAAACCCACAGCATACATCTACAACATACATAAAGAACACTCACAGACATCCATTTAACACACAGTAATGCAGGAAAATCTACTCTTTGTATTAAATCTGGCAAATGCCTGTTTATACAAGGTGTTCCTGAGCACGGCCTGTAACAAGGTCTTGGCTCCTCTCTTCTGCTCTCTACACGCAGATTCTATCCTCTTCTCCACTACTAATAAAGAGATACCATACATCTTTTTACATGAGGGGGCTCTTAGAGCGCTTCCCTCCAATCTACCTACCCTATTCAATTACATTGAATGGGCTGTCTAGTCCAGCATCGGATCTAGATCTCAGCCTTACAAACATTAAAGGCATATCTACCTAATGCCTACATAAAGGCATGACTCCATGGCTCAACAACCTAGACATTTAATTACATTCAATTACAAAAATGAAGATGAGGGTTGCGCCTCTCTTCATATTGAATGCACGTGCTTGACATGGCTGGCTGGCTATCTGGCTGACGTGGAGAGATGCTCCTGCATCATACTCCTCAGCTACAAAATCATGAGCTCCTTCTCATGAGCTTCCCATCTCTCAGCTTTGGAAATCCTCCTGGATCCCAAATCATCCTCTGGAGCTGTTCATCTGCTCCATCTTCGTGCTGCTATTGCTGCTGCTGTGCTGCTACTTCTTCCTTTCTGCTCATCTGCTCCTCGCTGGCAGTCTTTGCTGACCTCAACATCAGCCTTCTGATCTCCTCGATCATTGCATCCAGCTGCTCCAGTGGCTAGTCTTGTTTTTGCAGTTTCCCCAGCTGCAATTTTTTTTTGGCACATGGGTAGATCACTGTGATCTCCCATGCCTTCTTCATCAGCTTCCAACTTCACCTGTTGGATGTGCATGTTTTTCACTTTCACCCTTCTCTCCAAGGCTTCTACTTGTTCATATAGATCAGCCAAACTAGTGTTGTCTATTTCTTCTTCTTCTGTTGCAAACTCCCATGTTGCAGTCTCTTCAGCTTCCTGGCTGAAAATATTGAGCCATTCCTCGGAATGCTGATCATCCTCTTCATCTTCTACTGCTGTCAGCTTCAATGCTATAGCTTCCTCAGCTTCTTGTCTGAAATCATTGAGCCATTCCTCAGAACGCTCATCTTCTTCATCTGCTTGGGAAGCTTCCAAAGTTTTCTCCAATCCCTCTTCTTTCCTGACAGTCACAACTGACTGTTCTGTTGTTGTTGTTGCACCATCTGCAACATAGACTTCTGCTTCCCCCTGGGTAAATGGTAGGAATATTTGAATTCCCCCAATCATTAAAAGGTCCCTCAGATCCTGCTCTTCTGTCAGCTGCACATGCTGATCCAAACTCACCTCTGAGTTCATCTGCTTTGTCATCTCCTCAGGCTGATTCCAACTCATCGGCTCATCCCTGCCCACCTGACAATATGGGATGCTTCCGCTGCTCTCCTGGCAGATTATGAGATCAATCGATCCCATATTCATCAACAACCCTTGCTGAATTGAACTCACCTCTGAGTCCCTGAGACTTTCAGATAGTCTTGAATGCTCATCTATGCCCACCTGGCAATATGAGATGCTTCCACTACCCTCCTGGCAGTCTTCGAGATCCCGCAGCGATCTCGATCCATTGCTCACCTGGAAATGTGAAATTCCCCGACTGTCCTCATGATAGTCTGTGAGATCTCGCAACGATCTCAGCTCTTTGCCCACCTGGAAATATGGAATTTCTTCTCTACCCTCCTGACAGTTCTTGAGATCCTCAGCCGATCCCAATTCATTCTCTTCATCATTGAGACCTCTCCCAGTCTCTGGTTCACACATTTGAACCATTTCTTCTTCTGGTCCATTGAGGTTTTCAGCATACCTCAACCATCCTTTTAACAGCCTCTGCTGTCTTCTGACCATCAGCTCCTTGACTGGCCATTTTGCCTTCGACTTCTTCATGGGCCATTCATATACCCATCTCGGCTTGGATTTTTGCTGCATCTGTAGTTCAAGCTTTTCTATGTCTTCCCTTATTTCAGCGAGCTCTTTATCCGTCTCTGCAAGATTTTTTGCTTTGCTCCTCCTCCTAGCATGCCTATGGCCTTCAGTAGCCATGTCGTTGTCCATGTCTTCTTTCCTAGCAAACCTGTCACTGTCACTCCGCACTAAGAGTGTTTCCAGCTTCATCCTCCTACAGTCTCCCTGACTGTCTTCTTGATTGCTTCCTACCTACAACCAATCACCACATATTCTCCAGTGCTTCGTCTTCTCCCTTTGTCTTCTCGCTTCACCTGAAATATACAAGTGAAGTTCCCGCTCTGATACCACTTGATGTGTGTATCAGAGTGCTCCTTACCTCTTATGCCTCCCTTTCCTGAAATATACAGACAAGATTCAAGCTCCGATACCACTTGATGCAGACACTACTTACCTCTGCCTCGACAAAGGCCTTGCCCGCTCAAAGGATCATTCAAATATACCTTCTGAGATGAAGCGGCTCTTTGGATCCCCACTGGAATCTCTGGTAACAACCCGATCCATAGGTCCTTCTTACCCTGTCACATCCCTCTGCACGACCATGAACAAATTCCCCACAGGGAATGTAATATCGGGTTTCGGGGTTTCGTGATCCCCGACGTTAAGAGTTCTTTACCTCTTGAATCCCCGATCTCTGATGAGTATATTTACCGATACGCGCTTTTACATGTTAGCTCCCCTAGCTAGAATCCTGGCCCATATGAATAGAATTCATAAGACCACAACCTTATCTTCTTTTGGGATTTTGAACTTCAAAAACCCGATGCGCTCTAACTTTCGTTAGCCCTCCAGGCTAAACTTGTGGTCCACGTGACCTCCCTTCATATGACCCCAGTCAAACCTCTTTATCGGGATTTCGGACCTTTCAATGCTGAAATGTACATGTCCTCAGGACTCGCGATCCCTCGAATCCCGATTTCCCGCTATACTGACAGCTGGCCCCCACAATGGAGCTTCACACTTTATCGGGGTATCGTGTTTCACGATTCTGAAATGTCTGGACTTTTGTCCACATCATTCCCGATATGCTGATAGACGACCTCCTTTCGGGACTTTCCCCGATGGCTCTGATTGCTTTCGCACGTCCTCCTCCGATGGACGGTCCTGATCGCCTCTCGCGATTTTGAGACTTCTGATGTCCCGACTCTTTCGACCTCAAGAAATCTGATTTCCTGAGCACTGATATCTCGATGTCTCGTGCCTGGATCTCCGAAATGGATGATCGCGTAACACGTGTCCTCTCTCAGACGAACGACCCAGATTCATGTCGGGGTTTTCAGGGTGGACTTACCCGATCTCCTGTCCACGGGAATGTCGATATGCCGATTCCCGATGCCTCGATATCCCGATATGAGTCGGAACTTTCTTCGGGACTTTTCTCCTCCTGTTCACGAGGTTAACTCCCTCGCAACTCTCTACAGATCCGACGACTGTCGGGTCTCTGGATCAAGATTCAACGGTCTAGATCCGTTCTTCCTATGCGCTTACTCCAGAGGCTAAAATCTGAGCATCTTTACCCGATCCGACGGCTGACGGGTATCTGAGTGAGATCCGACGACTGACGATATCCTCTTCTATGCGCTTCTCCTGCTCATTCCTGGACGTAGAAACCAATGGTCCAGATCTCTTTTCTCTAGCCGATCTGACGGCTTCTGTGTTCCCTCTTGAGCTTACGCACTTTCTTCTTGCACTTGGAAGAGTTCCAAGTTCCTCAAAGGCCTCGACCTTTGATCTGTTTCCTCCTGTGAGATCTCGACTTTAAGCCTCGCTTGTGTTCTCCACGACGCTGTTCCTCCTGAGCTTTTCTCCTGGAATCCCCAAGGGATTCTTTGACTTCTGCGCCCCTGCAGAGTCTTCTCGCACAAACAATGTTGTCTCTCCTGAGCTTGTCAAACACTCAGACCCCTAAGGGATTTTGTCCTCTTTCTTCTCCTGTAGATGGAGAAATATGGATGCCCTCCTGGCTATCCCTCTGCTCAAGCAACCTCTTGCTGAGTCTGCAGGGTTTTCAACAACCTTGTGAAGATCCCTCAGTGGATTCTTTCTTCACAATACAGAACTCAAAGAGTTCTCTTTTCTCTGTGCCTGTCTGCACACCTACTCAATGCCCACCTGGCAGAGTATCTACTCCCAGAACTTTCAGCAATTCTGTACTCTTCTGTGCACCTATGCACCTGCTTAATGCCCACTTGGCAGAGCTTCACATAATCCTCAGTGATCTTGGTCCTCCCTGAACTTCTCAACATAAGTCTTCCATTGTGCACTCCTTGCACCTGCTCAATGCCCACCTGGTAGAGCTTCACAGAATCCTCAGTGATCCTGGTCCTCCTTAAGAACTCACAACAAAGTTCTTTCTCAATGCACCACTGTGCATATGCTCAATGCCCACCTGGCAGAGCTCTACAGAATCCACAGTAGAATTTTGTCTGCAACTGTGTCTCTCATTCACAGCCTTGCCTCCAAGGTATTCAATAACCTTGAGGTCTTTCTTTTGAGTTGTTGACTCCAGTTCCTGTGTCGTAGCACGTCTTTGTCTGAATCCGCAGAATTCAGAAGTGCAACCTCTGTGCACAACTATCAGAACCCGCAGTGTTCTGTCACACCCTCCTGGTATGAAGCTTCAAAGACCTTCACCTGAAATCAAGCCAAATCCTGCAAATGCAAACCCACAACATACATCTACAACATACATAAAGAACACTCACAGACATCCATTTAACACACAGTAATGCAGGAAAAACCGCTCTTTGTATTAAATCTGGCAAATGCCTATTTATACAAGGTGTTCCTGAGCACGACCTGTAACAAGGTCTCGGCTCCTCTCTTCTACTCTCTACACACAGATTCTATCCTCTTCTCCACTACTACTAAAGAGATACCATACATATTTTTACATGAGGGGGCTCTTAGAGCGCTTCCCTCCAATCTACCTACCCTATTCAATTACATTGAATGGGTTGTCTAGTCCAGCATCAGATCTATATCTCAGCCTTACAAACATTAAAGACCTATCTACCTAATGCTTGCATAAAGGCATGACTCCATGGCTCAACATCTTAGACATTTAATTACATTCAATTACAAAAATGAAGATGAGGGCTCCGCCTCTCTTCATATTGAATGCACGCGCTTGACACGGCTGGCTGGCTGGCTGGCTGACGTGGAGAGATGCTCCTGCATCAATATTCCTTCAAAAGTGACTAATACCATAATCCTAGTTGATTAGGTTATGTTGGAAACCTAATCTGTTAGGGTTATAGTATCAATCACTTGTGAAGGAATAAAAAATGTCAAGTGATAGTAATGGTCATTGGGAGTCCAAGAGACCTCTTGGAAGATGAATCCAAAGGTCATTCGAAATGTGTTTTTATGTGTATCATATCAATGAATAATATAACTCACACTTATCTTCATTTTGTGTATTATAACTAACATCAACGATTAACTGTCAGGATTCAAGTTTCGAAGTCCTATCAATCGACCAGTAACAAGAAAGCATGATTTACCACCAGATTGGTTTGTGGTTTTCCTTAAACCGCCACTTAGTAGAATACTTACATCTTCTACTAGAAAAAAGTTTGTGTTTTTCCTTAAACCTCCATTTAGTAGAATAATTTAAACTTATGCTAGAGAACGATTTATGATCATCTTTAGACCAACATTCAATAACACTTCTAATTAGCAAAAGACATCAACTTCCAAATTCTAGCCAACTTAGGAAATGTTTCAGGAACCATTGAGCATTAGAGACAAGTTCCAGGGCTTCTGGTCTACCTTAAACCACCATCACCATTTAGCATAAGAAATCAGCTTCTACTAGCCTTTTGGTTTTGGTCATCCCAAAACTACCAGATTCAGAGAGCAAATTCTGTCGTTGGCAGCTCTCCACTTCTAGATTTCAAATGTCCAGTTCTAGAATTTATCTCTCTTCTTGGACTCACATACACCCCTTCGAATTAAGGAGGGGGGTGTTGGAAACCTAATCCATTAGGGTTATGGTATCAGTCACTTGTGAAGGATTAAAAAACATCAAGTGATGGTAATGGTCATCGAGAGTCCAAGAGACCTCTTCGAAGATGAATCCAAATGTCATTCAAAATGTTTTATATGTGTATCATATCAATGAATTATATAATTCACGCTTATT
>JZKD02S1617265.1:122129-138720 GCA_000966675.3 Picea glauca
TTCTCTCCTATCCATCCTTCCCTTGGTGACCATACCCATATGATGGTATTAACATCAATGAGCATATTTTCTTTCGAGCCAACAACCCATTGTTTATTTAAACACATTTTATACAAGTCTGTGTTTACCTTTTATGTTTCAGTTGGATTCTACCATTGAACCTCTACCTTGTAATACTTAATAGTAGCATATGGATATTAATAAACTCTTCTCTTTTCCCTACCCAACCATATCACACAATCCTGATATGGTGATTGTCCATGACCATTTTTCCCTCTACAACATCATCCTTTGGAGCGCAAGGATGTCTAGGCTTGTTACATAGAGATCCAACATAGAAATCCTCAATCATGGGGCCATTTCCATCAAGCATACTTCTATAAATTCCCATGCAACATTTATAGGAGCATTGTTTCTTATTTCTTGCACCGTGGATGACCAAAAATGAGTTTTTGAGAGTTGAGTGCTCAAAAAGAGAGTGTCCAAAGCTTTATATATAGTCTCCTAATAAATTATCTTGGGATGTCAATATTGTTCCCTCCATTATCAATCCCTTTCTTCGAGAATGAAATATATATTTCTAATCCATTTTGTATTTCATCCATATTATAAAGTCTCCTTACCTATATACTAAACAATTGAGATTGTCCCATAGTTAAGTTTGGACTATTTTCAAGTAAAGAACATCATATATTAATAGGAGGTGACTATTTTCATCCTGAATTGAAGCTTTATATTGCATAACTGACCTACCATCAATGAGATTGAATTTGAAGAACCAACATCCTTTGATAGTAGTTATCCTAAAGCTACCATCCAAAAGGTGTGGTTCCACAAAGATATTGAAGTTAAAAAAAAACCATCAATTAAATATGGGAAATAAGAATTGTGGTCCTCACATGTCCTATATGTATCCTTCATATTTGGCAGTGAAAATATGTCTTTTTCCTTAATTTAGTTAATAACCTCCCATAAATTCCATCTGTATTTTCATGTGTGTGTCCCATGGGGAAAAAACCAAATTGAATAATGTCAAACACCCTCCTTGATGTCAAAAGAGATAAAAATACAAACACAACAATTTTTTTTATCACCCACACAATTATCCAGTTTCAACAATAATACTGGTGAAAATTTTCTATTTGACCTACAAAATTTTGTATTATCAACACTTATCTCAAGTGATTGCAATAAAGCTTCATGCAATGGGTAGTTTGATGTTCCCCTCTTGTAAAAAAAATCCCCACATTGATCCACATTGGTTCTTCAAGATTTTTTATACATTTAGCTAATGAATTCATAGTGAAGTTTGAACCCATATCCAAAAAGGAAATACTGAAGTGGCCAGTGCCCCAAGTCTTGTGTCCATGTGTAAGCATACTGGATGAAGAAATGGGGAGATTCATGACATTCCTAATACAATTTTCCTTCTTAAATAGCCTTGGTATAGAAGTATTTGACTTATCCATATTGTCATGCACAATGCTCAACTAAGTGCTCGGATTCTTCTCTAAAGATAAATTGTATTCATAATACTTATGGAGACAACTTGCAACATAGTTATTATGGGTTTTTTGAACTAGTTGTAATTATTCTAGTTTGGTTAGATCGGTGATGTCCCTAAGCTTATTCATGATTGGAATACAATCATTACACATTGCAAATACGTTTTTCTTCATGATCACAACATTTGGAAACTCATTTCTTATTACTTTGTTGAAACTAGATTATGACGTTGGAGGAAGACCAATATGTTGGATGTCCTCGTTATCCTCTTTATGAAGTAAACCCTCAAACATATTTGAAGGAAATAATTTGAGAGGTGTCCTTGTTCCATCTGGAGATATTGAATGTGTTAGATGTGTATCCTTATCTGATTTTTTCTCTACAATTTATTAATACTGGATACTATTGCAATAATATTCAAACTAAACTTTTTGTAATCCAATATTACCATTCATTGCCTTCAAATCACCATTTTTAAACATATTTGTATAGTGGTAGAAAATACTTATTTTTATTCGATAAGATTGATACCATGCATTTTGACAGACATCTACTATGTCAAACTTCAATGTAAGTAGAGTTCTCTTATTTATTTCTCCTTGTCTAGCAATAGGGGCATTTGATACTAGAGAATTAAATCAAAATTTCTTCTTGAATTTTCATTTGTGAGACACAAATTCTTGTTATCCTCAACCATTTATTGAAATGGAATTTTAAAATACATGAATTATTACAATAAAACACAGTGCCCATTTCTTCAAAAAAATGCACTTTCATCAAATATTTTATAGAATTGTACTCGACTTCCTTTTAGAAGATGCACTCATAATTTGGAATTTTAGATGATTGTATGGCATGTTTGTCACGATTTTTATATTGGCACAATCTACATTATCCATAGGAAGATACATCAATTGTAGAGGAAGATACATTGTGATAAATGTTTCTTATTAGAGGGTTTGTAGGCCATCTACAGAGAGAACCCTCTAATAAGAAACATTTATCACAACGTATGAAGAATTTTTGGATTAAAACTCCAAATTCATTACTATCTAGTGGTACAAAGTGCACCACCTCTCTTGCTCCAAATATTTTTATTTGGTACCTTACAAGTGGTATCATAGCACTTTCCAAGATAAAATTTTAGAAATTTGCTTTCACGTTAGAGATGTGTTTTGGTGTCTATAAAGAACCATAGTGATTTTTTGTTAAGGATCTAAAATTGTGGTTGGATAAGAATAAACATAGGACCTACACATGGTTTCACCTTGTTGGAAACCCCCGTAACCCTTATTGGTACCCCTTCAAGTAGTACCACATCAGGCAACACTTGTACACAAAATTTCACTTCCACATACCCTCAGGTATATCAGAAGTCTTATAGGCATCCCAAAACTAGTTGTAGATCATCCATTTGGCCACCTCATTGCTATAGTGGCACCGAGAATAGCACTCAAGAAGAGTACTCTTGTGGACCTATGTAATCAGTTAGTACGACTAAGGGTACAATCAACCCTCCTCAGTTAGAACCCTGACATACTGGGCCAAGTACTACTATTGGACCCAGTAAGTATATAAGAAACTTATAGCATAGGGAACTCCCTTGTCCTTAGGAACCTTAAAAAACCTACCCCTTATTTCCATAATAGAAACAATTTTGAAGTTTTGCACATCTAGTCTTGAGAAGCCCTGCTTCTTGCATCTAGGCTACAAAATCCTACACAGTCTTTAATATTCAGAATTTGGGCATCCTATCAGTGTAGTATCATTCATCCATCACCCTTATTTGGTACCTATCTCAATAGATTATTCTCTTTGCACTAATTGTAGTGGTAAACCTCTTTAATAATCCTTTTTCTTGGACCCACCCGACCTATCTGATACCCTTATTTGGGATCTATCTCACTAGATTCCTCTCTTCGCACTAATTGTAGTGGTATTTCTCATTCATAAGCCTTTTTTTGTGGACCCACCCTCTGTTAAGCCCTAAATTGTGGAAAATTACCACTTAATTGGGGAATATTACATTAGTATTTTTATTTTATTTATGTTGGCTTAGGTCCATTAGTTGTAATTGTACCTCCTAGTCTCCTATATATACCAAGGAGACCTTTTCATTTGGAATCATCTTGTATTTGAGAATTCATGTGATGTATAAGGAGGTTTCCTCATCGAAGAGGCTTGTTATATGAATTTGTCTCTTTATCAAGGCATGGATCACTTACTCTGAGGTTTTTATTCTATTTTGATATTTGGTTCTTAACATTTGGTATCAGAGCTAGACAATCCTCGGGACTGACTTCTTCAAAACAAGTCTTCTTGGAATTTTCGCTACAACTTTGTTTCTGGAAGGTTTTGGGATATGGAATTTATATGGTGTAGAGGAGACATCTATAGATAACTTGGATACAAATTTCAGATCTTGTTTCATTATATTTTTGGAGATACATTTTGTTTAAGTTAGGGTTTTTGACTAGTCCTGAAACTAGTCTGAAACAGGTCTTCTTGGAATTTTTGCTGCCAATTTGTTTTGGATTGGCTTCAGGTTATGAAATTTTTATAGTATGAATCAAGAATATTGAAGATCATGTGTACACATTTCATCTCTTGATTCACTGTAATATGAAAGTTATTCTATGAGGAAATTAGGGTTTTTGGCTAGTCCAGATTTCAATCTAAAACAAGTGTTCTTGGGAAAACAGTTATATCTGAAGCTACAGAAATCCAAATTGAGTGAGACCTATTGCATTGTTTAGGGTACAAACCAAAGTTTTACTGGTGAAGAATTCAAGTTCTGAAGGGAAGACAGTGAAATGAGGCAAGTCGTACAAGTTTTCTCTCCTGAAAGGGAAACAAATCAACACATCTTGGGAAAGTTATCATAAAATTATCTTGGAGAATACAATATTGGTATAACATGTGGGGTTGGAAAGAAGACAAATCAGTATACCTCAAGAAGAAATGTTAGACTCATAAGGGCTGAAATTTCATAGCTATAGCAGAAGAAAGGTCGGCTAGCAAAACAATCTCCAAATCAGGGTTTTAAAAGGTGCATTTGTTTTGTTGGAAATTTGCATATCTTTTGAATAGAAGATCCAATTGGGATGCTTCAAAAAGTGTAATAAAGAGGGATAAAAGGAGTATCACATAAATTTGGGAGAATCTTAGGGATTTTTAGGTACAAACATATTCCGACGTCTCTAAACATAGGAGTTTTCGTTACTTGTCAGTGTTACAACCCAGGGACAATGTGGTTCTTCCATGTACCTAGAGTATATGAGAAGGACCATTTTGAACGATTGCACATTATACAAAACTACTATGGATTTGAGCTCCCATTTACCTGGATTATATTGGGAGTCCCCCTAGAATCCTGAGACCAACCGAGTAAACCATTTGGTCGTCTTTTTTCTATAGTACACTAAGAAAAACACTCTGGGATATCACTCTTTAGTACCTAGGTAGTCAGATAATATGGATAAGGGCATGGTCAAGCCTCCTTGGTTAGTTCCCTACGATATTGGGCCGAGTACTCTTGTTGGACCCCACAAGTATATCAGAGAGATATAACACCTGACACTCCCTTATCTGTGAGGACCTCTACCTAAGCCAATTAGGAATTCCTACCTTGTAATGATACTTGGAAAACATGCCACCAAAAAAGGGAACTTATACACAAAATAAGCCCTCAGACAGTCCTACTTGGACTCTTGATGAAGGTGAAGAAATGCGCAAGGACATAGATGTTTTACAAAAGAAGGAAATAACAAAATATGAACTACAAAGGATGATGGATTCAACTGAAGCTAAGCTGGAAGTGATGGTGGATACTAAGATGGATGGATTAATAGGGGAGATCATGTAAGGGTTGAAAATTTTTCTAATATATATGCCACTTGAAAGTGACAATGTATCCCATGAAATTAATGATGAGGATACAAGGAAGATGAATCAAGACTGGAGAAACTCCAGCTTTGGGTTGAATACAAACCACTTTCCTAAGATCGATATGAGGAAGTTTGATGGAAAGGATCCAATCACATGGATACTCCAGATGGAGAAGTTCTTTGATCTACATGGTGTGCCACACACACAAAAGGTACGAATTGTGTCCTTATATTTAGAACCTAATTAGTTTTTGTGGTATCGATGGATTTGTTCTTGCAAATCACTTGTCACTTGGACAATTTTTGCTGAAGAAATGATAGCACACTATGAGGATACAAGGAAAAATATCTTCTTCAGCTAATTGATAAATCTCAAGAAAAAGGGTTTAGTTGCGGAGCACATTGAGAACTTCCAAAGATTGAATATAAAGGTAACGGATATTCCAGATGAGCACCCGATTGATATCTTCATAGGAACTTTAAAGGATAACATTCAACATGAGGTTTCCTTTGGGAACCCAAATCATTGGAGAATGCGTTCAGGGTGGCGAGAAATGTTGAAAGTAAAAATATGGCTATGGCTACTAGAAGGACCACCCCTAACATCTATCGAGAGAATAATGTTCCTTCTTCTAAAACACCTCAACCTACAAGGTTGACACCTCAACAATTGGAGGAAAGAAAATCAAAAGGTTTATGCTTTAATTGTGACAACACATATAGTAAGGGACATACGTGTGGTGAGAAGAAATTTTTTTGCATAGATTTTGAAGAGGAACAAGAACAAGAACAATAACAAGAAAAAGAACCATATCAAGATGAAGATGTAGAAGATATTTCTTCTGAAGAGATGAATCCCACAATATCATGTCATGAATTGACCGGAATTATCACTCCTCAAACCCTCAATATCGAAGGATATATCAAAAAGAAAAAGGTAATAGTGCTAATTGATTCTAGTAGTACTCATAATTTCATTCACTGTAAATTAGCCAAAGCTCTCAATTTCTTTATATATCCAGTGCCATAGTTTCAAGTAATGATTGAAAATGGGGGAACTATCAATTGCTCAGGAAAATTCCATAAGATCAATCTTACTATCGGGGAATATGTAATGAATATTCCAATGATTGCTATACCCATGGGTGGTGTTGATGTTGTACTAGGGGTCCAATGGTTACAATCATTGGGAACAATGGATTTTAATTTTCAAGAACTTTTCATGAAATTTTCAATGGAAGGAAAGGAATTTGAGTTAAGGGGTATCACAGGGAAACCCAGTAAGGTTTTAAGCTCTAATGGCATGACAAAATTATTGAAAAAGGGGCATCAGGGTGTAATTGTACAACTATGCTCACTAGATGTTCAAACATCTAAGCCATCTATTCCTTTATATATCCAAGGGATAATTGATAAGCATTCTAAAGTATTTGAAGATATTCCCAGAGGTCTTCCACCCTCTCGTGATCATGATCATTTTATTCACTTAATTCTTGGGAGTGTTCCTCCTAACATCAGGCCTTACAGATACCATTATGCCCATAAGAGTGAAATTGAGTGTATGTTTGAAGAAATGTTAGAGGCTAGCATTATTAGAACTATCCAAATTTCTTACTCTGCACCAGTGGTAATGGTACTCAAGAAAGAGGGCTCATGGCGTATGTGTCCATATTATAGAGAGATCAACAAGATCACCATTAAAGATAGGTTTCATATTCTGGTCATTGATGAATCGTTAGATGAACTATATGGATCAATCTACTTCACAAAGTTGGGTCTCCGTTCAGGGTATCATCAGATTAGAATGAAGGAAGAAGATATCCCCAAAATAGCATTCAGAACTCATGAAGGCCATTATAAATTTTTGGTCATGCATTTTGGCCTTACAAATGCACCTTCCACATTCCAAGGGTTGATGAATTCCATTTTCAAGCCCTTCCTTTGAAAAATTGTGTTAGTATTTTTTGATGATATACTAATCTATAGCAATTCTTGGGAAGATCATGTTTGACATGTTGACAGGGTGCTATAACTACTAAAGGGGCAACAACTATATGCCAAGCCGTCCAAATGTTTCTTTGGAGTGAAGGAGGTCGAGTATTTGGGTCATATTGTATCTCATGAAGGTGTCAAGGTAGACCCTAACAATATTAAAGGCATGATGGACTGGTCGATTCCCAAAACATTGAAGAATATTAGAGGAACTTTGGGTTTGACATGTTACTACTACAAGTTTTTTTGAAACTATGGAAGAATAGCAACACCTTTAACTACATTAACTAAGAAGGATGCATTTTCATGGAATATAGAGGCAACTCAAGATTTTGAACAACTTAAAGAGGCAATGTGAAAATATCATGTATTGACCACACCAAACTTCACAAAAACCTTTATTGTGGAATGTGATGCCTCGAGAAAAGGCATTGGTGTTGTTCTAATGCAATAAGGAAGGCCCCTTTCTTCTGAAAGTCAGCCACTCAAGGAAAAGGACTTACAGAAACCCATTTATGAGAAGGAAATGATGGAAATACTACATGCATTGAAGTAATGGAATCCTTACCTAATAGGTGGGCACTTCAAGGTCAAAACAGATCATGACAGTCTTAAATAAGTCTTGGAACAAAGACTAACTTCATAAGAGAAACAAAAATGGGTGACCAAGATGTTGGGTTATGACTTTGAAATCATCTACAAAAAAGGGAAGCAAAATGTTGTGGCAGATACACTCTCAAAAAGGATGAAGATGTTGAGTCATTTATTTGTGCTATATTTATCATCCAACTTGATTGGATAATAGAAGTAAGGGATGAATGGAAGAATGACGAAGAAGTGGAGACTCTCATTCAAAGGTTGCAGCAGGGTTCCAATGCATCTGATACATTTACATGGAAAAATGATTCACTATGGTACAAAGATCACTTATATTTATGTAAGAACTCCTAACTCAAACAAAATTTACTTTTGGAATTGCACACCTCTTTGGTAGGAGGGTACTCATGATTTTTGAAAACCTATCATAGGGTCAAGAGGGAATGTTTTTGGGATGGCCTTAAAAGTGATGTTCAAAGTTTTGTGGAAGAATGTTTGGTTTTCCAACAAAATAAGGTGGAAATAATTAAGACCCCAGGTCTTTTACAACCATTATCCATTCCAAGTCAGTGATGGGAGGAGGTTTCCATGTATTTCATCACAGGGTTATCGAAGTCTGAAGGAAAGAGTGTCATCATGGTGATTTTTGATATACGTACCAAGTACACACACTTTTGTGCACTCTCTCATCCTTTCAAAGCTAGTACAATTTCTACCGCATTCATGGAGACAGTTCAAAAGCTACATGGAAGCCCAAAGATTATTGTAAGTGGTAGAGATCCCATCTTCACTGGAAATTTTTGGATATACTTGTTTTCTTGTTTGGGTACTCAATTGGCTCATATTTCATCTTATCATCCTCAATCTAATGGACAAACTGAGATAGTGAAAAACTATTTGGAAGGCTACCTTTGTTGCTTTGTCTGTGATAAAGAAACACAATGGTTCAAGTGGTTACCCTTGGTAGAATGGTGGTATAACACTTGCTTTCATACTGCAACAAAAATGACACCATTTATGGCTCTTTATGGATATCACCCACTGTCCATCACTTCTTCTCTAATATAAAAATCTAAGGTTCAAGAAGTGGAATATCACATCGAGCATCAACAACAATTTCTCCAACTCTTAAAGGACAACATGACCATGGCACAAATTTGCATGAAACAACAAGAAGATCAACATCGTAGTGAAATAAGTTTTGAAGTAGGGGATTGGGTATTTTTAAGACTACAACCATACAAACAGATGTCCCTCAAGAAAGATAAAAAGGATAATAAATTATCACCGAAGTACTATGGCCCTTATAAGGTGTTTCAAAAGATTGGTACTATGGCATACAAATTGGAGCTACCTACATCTTCGTGAGTACACCCATTTTTACATGTTTCATGCTTAAACAAGATTATAGGTGACAAGATCCCAGTTCAAACTGTATTTCTAGAACTTGACGAGGAAGGAAAAATCATATTGGATCCTGAAGCTATCACTGACACAAGAATTCACCAATTGAGGAATAGATCAATTTCAGAGTATCTCATTAAGTGGAAGAAACTACCTGTTGAAGGTTCCACGTGGGAAGATGAGTCTTTTATACAGAAGCATCCATAAATACTCAAGTGTTGAGGGAAACACTTGTTTGAAGGGGAGGGGCATGTTAAGCCCTAAATCATGGCACATTACCCCTTAATTGGGGAATATTACATTATTATTGTTATTTTATTTATGTCAGCTTGGGTCCATTAGTTGTAATTGTACCTCCTAGTCTCCTATATATACCAAGAAGACCTTTTCATTTGGAATCATCTTGTATTTGTGAATTCGTGTGATGTATAAGGATGTTTCCCCCTTGAAGAGGCCTATTATTTGAATTTATCTCTTTTTCAAGGCATGTAGTACTTATTTTGAGGCTTTTATGTTATTTTGATATTTGGTTCTTAACACCCTCCCTATTACTACTTTCCTATCTCCCTGGTTCAAAAAACGACATTGATCACCTTCGTACAAATCTACAATAATAATTTCTATGTGGATCCACTTGCCCCTTTCCACTACTAACCTCTCACTCTTACTTGTGAACCCTCCCTAGATGGCAACCCACAATAAAGACTTTGGAAACCACCTGGGTTCCCTTGAAGAATCATTTAGAAACTTCTAGGACCAATTCAAAGTGACTCAAACTTTGAATGATCAAAGTTTGGATCAATTTAATACTAACATTTCTACCCTTAATTCCAAGCTAGTCAGGCTCAACCACCTCATTTCCCATATGAACTCCCTGACAAAATTTTTTAATTGATTCAAGGGCCCTAACTACACAGAACAACCTTTACACCAAGAGGGAGTAGAATCATCCCATTCCATGGATTTTCATTCTATCTCCTTTTCTCATGATTTGTGTCTTCCTAAAGTGGAGGTTAATAAATTTGATGGCTTGGGCCCCACTGGCTGGGTCACTCAAATCTAAATTATTTATCATTGCATGACATCACCAATGACTTAATAAGAATTTTTGTTAGTGTCCTCTATTTAGATCCAAAGTATTGACAATGGTGGCGATGGCATAAAAATTCCCACTGAGGTTATATTGCTTGGACCCAATTTGTTGATGATATTTATGAAAGTTTTTACACAAACACTCATCCTTTGGTTCATTTGACCAATATTAAAAAAATCAAGTACACTTGAAGACTGCATCACTTCTTTTTAGCAACTAAATTTCTATACTGAAGGAATTTCAGACACCTTCTTCCATGAATACTTTATTAGTGGTCTCAAGGATGACATATGTGCTCATGTCCTGATGGATCACCCTAATACCTATCTTGAAGACACTTATATATCCAAGGAATAACATGAGGTGGTCACTACTCAAATGGAAAATCCATCCTTTATTCCTCATCCCTACCCCACCAATACATATCCTACTTCCCCTCCTCTTAAGGTCCAGAAACTAACCAAGGTGGAAATGGTTGAACACCAACTTAAGGCTATTTGCTACAATTGTGATGAAAAATACTTTCCAAGGAACAAATTTAAGGAGAAAAAGCTTTTTATGGCCATTTTTTAGGACATTTTTGAATATGAAGGTGATGTTTCCCCTCCCAAGTCACTACCCAAAGAATATGATAACATTATTCCCTATGATCAAACTGAGGTAAAACCCCTCATCTCTTTGCATGCTCTAAATGTTATTTTATCTCCCCAAACTATTAAATTAATTGTCTATATCAAGCATTGTAAAGTCATTATCCTCATCAATAATGTCAACACCCATAATTTTATTCATTGATGAATTGTTGAAGAGACCCATTTCTATATCCATGCACTCACCAAATTTCAAATTGTGATTGCTAATGGAGGTTTCATGAAATGTGGGGGTCATTGTGAAAATGTGCACCTCCAATTTGGTGATTATTCTTTTAAATCCCACATGTCTTCCATTGAAATGGGGGGTTGTGACATTATTTTGGGTGTTGAATGGTTATGCACTCTAGGATCCATCACCATGGATTTCGAGGAATTATGCATCATATTCCAATAGGATGGGCATTTCTACAAGTTTCAAGGCATCACGATAGGTTCTCGTTAGATCCTTATTTCACACTGAATGGAAAAACTCCTAAAAGAGGGTCATTCTGGAATTATTGTCTAGTTGCATGCCATTCAAGCCTTTGAGACTTCATCTACAACCATCATCCAGACATGCAAATTATCCTCTCCAAACACCAATAAGTTTTTGAAAAACCCCAAGGCCTCCCACCTTCCCATGGTTCCCATGATCATTCCATCCCACTTGTACCTGGTAGTCTTCCACCCAATGTTTTTTCTTATCACCACCCATTCACTCATAAAAATGAGATTGAACAAATTGTTCAAGAATTTTTAGTTGCAGGTGTCATCCACCCTAGTACCATCCCTTATTCATCTCCCATGGTCATGGAACTCAGAAAAAAAGGTACTTGACACATGTTCCCTGATTTTCAATCTCTCAACAAAATTACCATCAAAAATATATTTCCCATTCCCATCATTGATGACCTTTTGGATGAACTAAATGGTACTCAATTCTTTACCAAAATTGATCAACATTCTATCTATCACCAGATTCCAATGAAGGAGGATGATATTCCCAAGACTTCCTTTCATACTCGCCAAGACCATTATGAGTTCTTGGTCATGCCTTGACCTGTGTAATGCACCCTCCACTTTCTAAAGTCTCATGAATAACATCTTCCGACCCTTTATCCATTATTTTTTCCTTGTATTATTTGATGACATCCTCATTTATAGTAAAACTTGTAGATCCCATCTTTCCCATGTCGATCAGGTCTTAAACCTACTTTATCAGCACCAAATCTTTCTCAAAAGGTCCAAATGTAACTTTGGGACCTCGAAAGTAGAATACTTGGGCCATATTGTAAGTAAGGATGGTGTTCAAGTGGATCCCAAGAAAAACAAAGCTATGAAGGATTGGACCCACCCTAAGACTCATAAAAGTTTGTGAGGATTCCTTGTTTGAATTGGATACTATCGAAAGTTCATTCAAAATTATGGAAAAGTTGGAGCCCCACTCACTACCCTCCTTAAGAAAAATGCATTTAGTTGTAATGCGATCGCCAAATAAGCCCTCCAAGATTTGAAAGAAGTTATTCGTACCACTCTCGTACTGGCTTTGCCCGACTTCACAAATAATTTTGTTTTGGAGTGTGATTCCTGAAGGAAATGCATTGGTGTAGTTCTCACGCAAGAAGGCAGAGCCTTGGCCTTTAATAGTAAACAATGTTCTGAGCGACACTTGGGAAAATCAACATATAAAAAGAAAATGTTGGCTATTTTGCATGCGGTAAATATTTGGCATCCTTACTTGCTTGGGAAACTCTTCCAAATCAAAATTGATCATCACAGCCTCAAATATTTTTTGGAACAATGAATTTCATCCCCCGAGAAATATAAGTGGCTTTCCAACATGTTCAGATATGATTATGAGATCATTTACAAGAAGGGAAAAGAGAATGTGGTAGTTGATGCTCTTTCTAGGGAATATGAAGAAGAAGGGTCCCTCTTTTCACTATCCTTCATTATGGCCAATTGGTTGAAGGAAGTTCACCATGAATGGTTTCAATATCCCAAAATCTATATATTAATCCAACAACCACAATACGAAACTAATGCATCTCTAGGGGAAACTGAGGAGCTCTATTATAAAGGCTTCCTATATTTGAGTAAACAATCCAACTTTAAATCCACTATGTTCTTTGAACTCCATGCCTTGCCAACACTATGACATTTTAAATTTCATATAATCTATGAACATATCAAACTTTCCTTTTTCTTGGAAGGCATAAAGAAGGACATACACACTTTTGTGGCATAATGTCATACTTGCCAATGAAACAAGTGAGAAATAGTAAAAACTCCAAGATCATTGCAACCTCTCCCTATCACACCTGCTATATGGACTTATATCTCTATGGAATTCATCATCAGATTACCCAAATCTAGCAATAAATTAGTCATTATGCTTGTGGTTCATCAAATTTCCAAATATGATCATTTATGTGTCCTCCAACACCCATTTAAATCTTCCACAGTGGGTCAAGTTTTCATGGAAATTATCTTCAAACTACACGGAATGCCATAATCTATTGTCTCATACTATGATCTGACTTTCAAAAGTAACTTCTAGAAAGAATTGTTTAGGCTTTAGGCCACTGAATTGCATATCAAGAATGCATATCATCCCCAGACTAATTGTCAAACCAAAGATCTCAACAAGTTCTTGGAAACCTATTTGAGCTGCTTCACGTCCAAATGAAAATCTCAATGGGTTCAGTGGTTACCCCTTGATAAACAATGGTATAATAAAACTAACCATGGTGCCACTCACTTGAATCCCTTTGAGATGATCTATGTTCAAAATCCCCACTCTGTATTCTCTCACCTGCTAGGTGTCTCCAAGGTTCAGGAGGTTGAAAAAACCCTTACAGTTCGGGTTGACATTTTACGCACTCTCAAATACAATTTGGTCATAGATCATAATTGAATGAAGCAACAAGCTAATCAACATTGTTTCGAATGAAATTTTTCTAAAGGGGATCAAGTGTTTCTTCATCTACAACCATATAAGAAAAATTCCCTCAAAGAATGTCATTTCTAGAAGCTTGATCCAAATTTTTATGGCCCATATAAAATCATCAAGTGCATTGTGCCCGTGGCTTACAAATTAGCACTTCCTAGTTACTCTAAGACCCATCCATATTTTCATGTTTCCTGCTTAAAGAAAGTGATTGGATCCAAGTTCCAGGTTCAAACTAGTCTCCCTTAATGTGATGATGAAGGTTCCATTTGGTTGTAGCCACAAATTCATGCCCAACATGAGCATCGTCTCCATCAATGCACAATTCAGAAAGTTTTAATATAGTGGAAGGATACACAACCCAAGGATGCCACATGGGAGCCAACCACCATTCTGCAGTAACTTCCACATATCAATCCTTTAGGAAAATGTTTTTATTTAAGGGGGAGGGCATGTTAGGGTCCTAACCTTCATAAATCCTAAAATATATAGAATACTATGTGTTTCTATGTAACAAAGGCCATCATTAGTAAACAAGGCCTATGTAATAATGTGGACACAATTACTGTAGTAAGACTTACTAAAAGGTTCTAGCTCTAGAAAGTTCCTCCTCTAGAATGTTCTTAAGAATATAGAAGTAGTATATAGAGGTGGAAGCATTGTAAAAGGGGTATTGTGGAATCATTTATAATTCAAGGTTTTCTCTATTGGAGAATGCCCCCTCAAAGAGGAAAGTGTAGAATGCTTCCATAATTAATAAATGTATCATATTTTGGCCCATATTGTTATTGTTCTCACTGTTCTATTTCTTTTTGCTAACCGTTGTGGTAATATTTGTGCTCTTTCTCTAAATATTTATATTTTGTACCTTAAAAGCTATTCATTCAACAACTTTAATCCATTGAAAAATATATTTACATAGTGTTTAGAACCTAATAATCCAAGATATATTTTTTCTAATCTACAACAACAAAGATACCACTACAAATCAATATAGTTCAACTAAAGTCTACATAAATAAATTACAGTCAATAAATATAAACTATATATCACAATAAAAATATAAGAAATGTAATAGATGAACATAAATGAACATAAATTCCAATATAAATATGATAAGTTAATGTAAACTCTATAAGTTAATGTGATCTTCCTTATTGTTGTGCAAATTTTGCAAAATACTTTCATAACACTTTAATACTAAATTGAATAATTCTATGCAAAGTTTATACAAGTAATATTGATAATAAACATTCATCCTTTAGATGGGTGATAGGGACATGATCTAGATTGAATAATTATAAAAAAAATCCGTCTATCTTGGTACTTTTTGGGTGGCAAAATTGGAGGAATTGGCTTGCAGGTCCTATTTTAGTGTCAAGTCCCAGTTTGGTGATTTGGGGTCTGAAACCTTCTAGAGTCATTTTGAGGTATCAAACGAAATTTTTAGGGGTCAAAACTTGGCATAGCTCTCATCCCCTTTATGTTGTTCTACACACTGATATCTTTACAATGGTGTAAAAATCACCTCAATTGGAGCTCGTATGTGGAAGTTATGCCTCCCACAAGTTGACCTACCTTGTTGACCAACATGGTACAGGTGGATTCCATGTCATCCCCCATTACTCACACATGAGGGGCTATCCATGTGTTTACTTTCAAGAATATTCTATAAGGTCCAAAACCTTATCATTAATTGAGGGTTGAGGATGCAAAATCCCTAAACCTAGATGACTATCAAGCTATGTTAAATATCAGGTTGCTAGGAGGATAAAGGGTTCCATTTTTTTAGTATTGTACTTGTTACATACTTGAGCATAGAATCTAGGAGTGTATTTGAGAGAATATCAAAGGAGGAAAATATTTTGATGTAGCCATTCAAGCCATAGCGTCAAAGGCAACTCCATAGTGAGTGCCTCTTTCTTTGTATTTTCATTTTCATAACTAAAGAAAAGAGAGTAGAGCATAGGCCTCACCTTCTTGCTGGGTTTTCTCCCATATTAGGTTTCCTAGGATACATCTTGGGTTGAATTGTGTGGATGGTGTGTTTATTTTCTTGTTCTTTCATTTTTGTATTCATTTATTTCATAAATTCAATCACTAAGATAATACTAATTAATCTGGGATCTAAGGAAATAATTTGCATAATCTAATATATCAGAATATTACAAGGTTTGTTGTGATGAATTTTTATAATGGAATATCCACAGTAGTTTACAAATCAGGACATGTGGTAACCACTTTTTGAGAACACCCATTGATAATAATTTACCATAATGAGAAGGACTTTGCATACATGATGGATGAGGCCTGCTCAACATGCAACAAATTGATGATGATGACACCTCTTAGACATAGTCACGGGAGAACCACACTAACCACTTATGATGAGTAGAGGGATACTAAAAAGAAAGATTTCTTAACCTATTTTATCCCCTCAATACTTATTTCCTCGGGGAAGGATTTACCTTGTAACTCTTTACCTTGTCAACTCGTATCGGATTGATCGATTCTTTTCTCAATTCTTCGA
>JZKD02S1617265.1:148006-167312 GCA_000966675.3 Picea glauca
CAGATAGACTGAAAATAGTCTTTTGGAGGTCCAAAATCTTTCCAATGGGGAGGTGTGATCTAGGGGATCAAATTTTGCTCAAAATTCAAAGTGCTCAGAATCGCTTCAAATCAAATGGGTGTGTAGGCCTCATCGTCACGAACCCAATGCAACTCGTTTGGGTTCAAACATACATCATATGAGTGAGATATCACATTTTGTTCAAATCGTCAAACAGACAAAAAAAATGTGTTGATTGTACAGTCTGTACAGATGCTGATGTGGCAGAGTTGTACGACACATGGCAGAAGCTGAGTTGGCAGGGTCGTATGACATGTGGCAGGTGTTGGTTGGCAGTTGTGTGGAGGAATTGGCATCCGACACGTGGCATGTTTGTGGCGAATATATTGGTGACACGAGGCCCATGCAAGGGTCGCCACATGTTACCGGGGCATTGGATAAAACTTGTGAGGTCAGCAGGACTCGATCCCACGACCTTCGGGTAGGGGAAGATCTTTGGGAAGGGCCGCCCAACCGGCGCACCCACCATTGGTTCTTAATATATGAATGGTTTAAAAATTATTTGAATTGAATTAAGTGTTGAGTTGGGCATGGTCTGGGCCGAGGCTAAGCCCCGGCCCCCGGTCACATAAACCACCATATAACCACCTACCCACGCGTGTTTTTTAAATGATTTCGGAGCCCGCGTGCTTGACACTTGGTGCATTAGTATAGAGTTTAAACTTGGCCCCTTTTGTATGCGCGTGCAGTCGTATGGTAAGCCACATGCCCAAAGGCTTGGCGGTTAGGGGCTAGGCGTGCCCTAAGCATCCTACAGTTCGCACAGTTTTGTGGTTGGGTCCGGTGCTAGGTTTTAGCACAGAAATGAGCGTGGGTGCTAGGTTGGACACACAGAGGTGCAAATTGTCGATCCAGAGACAACAAGTTTGAAGGGGAACTTCCAGGAAGCCTATCTTCTTCAATTTTTGGCCAAATCAGGTGCTGAAAAAGCCTAGCTAGGGGTTTTTGGATGTTCTGAAGCCATTGGAGCCATCTATTTGGCATTTTGAGCATTGTAAAGAACATATTTTAGCACTTTTATCAAATAATACAAAAGATCCATTGGAAGCTGGACCAGGAGATGTAGCCCAAGAGAGGGGTGAACTCCTTTATCATTTGCTATGTTATGTGTTTTCTGTTCACTGTTATTTGCTGCTGATTATATGCATATTGAATGTGTAATTTATATAAAAAATTGTGTTTGCAAAATTGATCCATTTTCATAAGAACACTTGAATTAAAACTTGCAAATATTTTCAAGAATACAAGCCTTTTTATCATTTTCAGATCACATAATGAGTGCTCTAAACTTGGAATACACATGTTTCTATAGATAGATGGTGCACAAGTACCATTTATTTATTTTTATCACATTAATATAAATATATAGGGACCATGAAAATAATGTAAAATAATCCAAACTTGTTATCTTTTACATGAACATTTGAGTGTTTTAGCATTATCATAAAGGATTTTCCATGCTACTTTCTATAATCAGTTTCTCATGACTTTTAGAGAGCAATGAGAAGTTGTTCCATTGTTCATTATTGTTATTCATCATACAATGTGCATTCTAGATCCTTTAACTAATTTGTGAGCGAAGGGAGTGAGACAAACCTTTATTAGGGTTCCAAGCCTCTCCAAAAGCTAGTTAACCTAGGCATTCATTAAAAAAATTACTCATCTACATTACTCCCTATTTTTAAACTCATAATGATAATATTGGGCTCAATTATAAATCTATGTAAGTACTTCTAGTTGGAACATAAAAACATTAGATGGATTCTATTGGTTGGGATCTTGCAAGCACGATGAAATAAATAGTTTTCAAGAGAAAGTTCCATCTACAAGCATGGATCATCCATATTTAGATCATTCTTTATCCATCACATGTTACTTTTGGAGCAAATGGAGATTGAATAAAATAATAATTGATCATCCATTATCATGCTTTTATTTCACATTGATGGGAATATGTACACATTGGTCACCTCTTATGTATAGAAAATACAAACACAATTCATAACCTATAGTGGAAATTGTTGTTCTATGTTGTCATTGATGTTAAAGGATTGAAGTCAAAGGGTTGATGCCAAGTTTTTCCATAGTGACGTGCTTGTATCATTTATGTATTGGTTGTTTGATTATGATGCCATTGATGTAATTTATGTCAAAGGGTTGATGTTAAGTGATGCCATAATGATGTGTTTATATTAAAGGGAGTTGTATCATTGATGTCATTTCATGGTTGATAGGAAAAACCAAATGGATGAACTCCAAAGTGGTCCTATTATGGTGAAATCCCTCATGGGAAGACACTTTGTGAAGTCCAATTGGTTAGGTGGTTGAGTAGCCCAAAAGTGTGGTTAGGGAACCCAATTTTTATTGAGGAATAATGTAATGAAGATCAGTGAATTTATAGGTGAGACTATTTTGCATGGATAGTACATGTCATGCCATTTCTAGTGATATGTGGAACGTCACATAACTCCTCAAGGTTAGAGATTTATGTCTATGTCAAGTTGGAGAACCCTCATAAGTCATCTAGAAGCCGCTAGAAGGTCAAAGAAGTAAAATTATTCTAGAAGCTCCTAGAAGAAGTTAACAAGTCAAAAGTGGTTAGTCATGGGTTAAGTGGTTGCAACAAGAAAACAATTAAAAATAAATTAGTTGCAACTAGAAGTGGAGAGTTTACTATTTTTGGAATAAGTGGTTGTAAATGGACAAGTGGTTAGAAGTGGATTAGCCCCAAAATAAGGAAGTTGGTTAGAAGATAACCCCTAGAGGAAGATACTTTGAAAAGTATAAATAAGAGAGTAGGAGGCTCATATGTTAATGAATCTCATGAGTATGATGAAGATCTAGGTTCATTGCAGGTACTCATCGACACATAAGAAGTTTCGCAAGTTTGAGGTAGCAAGGAAGTTTGAAGGATAAAGTTTTGGAGGTTCATAAAACCCTAGTTTTCTGAAGCTGTACACGGGCTGCAGTGAGCCAGAGCACGTACATAAATGGGCTACAGAAGGAGAGGGAGTGTACATTTGTGAAAATACATGAAATCTTGAGTAAATTATGGTTCCAGGTTCCTGAAGTCTGAAGCAAGTTCTAGGAAATGATTGTATAGGTTTAGATCTTCTACAGAGTTTTTGATATGGTTATATATTGTCTTGATGCTTAGATTTACTCATGGTATGGTGAATGCTTGAAGCATTCTTTGTATGGTTTTCATGACGTTTTGATATGGTAGAGGTTAGATGGTTGGATGAGTGGTTATGTTCTGATATGGTTGAGGGATATATATGTTATATGATGATGTATGCATGAGGGACATGCATATGACTCTTGGTATGGTTCTTGTGTGATTTGGTTATAGTTTATGTTGGTTGTTTATTTGAGTGAGAAACACTCTCATGTATGGTACAGTTCTGATATGGTTCCTATAGATCACACTCTTGAGCTACTTGTAATTGGTTGAAGGATATGTATGGTGACATATGTATTGCACAAGTTGGTTGCAGTGATAGGTTGGATGCAGTGATAGGTTACTGGTGGATGTGACAGAGGTATGAAAGTTTCAGAAGTGTAGAAGAATGGATGCCCTAGTTTTTCTGAAGGTGTATGTAGAATGGCAGAGGGAAGGATGCATGCATACCCGTGCTATAGTATAGACAAGTCGCATACACACGCGTGCTACAGTATAGACAGGTCGCATACATACACGTGTTGCAATATAGATAGGTCGCGTACCTGTTGACATAATTGGTTTTTTGTCTACAAGTTGGGTCTTTTACTTGAGGTTTGTATTCCTCTTATCATTTAGTGATGAGATCTGCAAGCTGGGTCTTGTAGTGATAGTTGGTTCTCTCTTTGATTTGGTGCTATTTTCAGTTGGTGCTTATTAAAGCCAAGATTGCAGTCTCCTGTAACACATAATACAAAAAAATTACACATATATCTGGTGTTCTTTGTGTTTATTGTGGTGATGGTTTAATGATCTCTATTATTCATGAATGTTGTTGTTACATGGAAATAACTAAGTATGAATGAATAATATCTTTGAATATGTTGCTAACTAAGTTTTTAAAGAAGTGTAAAAACAACCTCACACTGATTCATCCCCCCTCTCAGTGTGGTTAGTGTGTCCAACAATTGGTATCAGAGTAGGCCTTCACTATAATCCTTACAAGCTTGAAGGAGATCCATGGACACACAAATGGATGAAAATGTAGATGAAGTTCCCCTCTTTGATGAGACAAATTACTTGGCATGGAGAATAGAAATGAAAGGGTATTTGAAGGAAAAAAGGAGTTAGTTTTTGGAACACAATTGTTGGTGGATCTGTTCCCTTGAAGAATTAGTCAAAATTTTCATCCCAAAAGGAAGCAAAGAAGAACAATGCAGTAGCACTCAAGACCATCTTCAAAGGACTATCATATTCTTTCAAAGGAAGCATAGGACAAAATTCGTCTGCCAATGATCTATGGTTGAGGCTAGAGAAGGTATATCAAGACAAAGAAGACAATTCCATCAAGGAAAATGAAGGTAAAGACTCTCCAAAATATTCTGATTTCAATAATTCTAAGCGTGACGATGTTGAGTGTTCTCCCACAAGTGAAGAAGGAAATCTAGAAGTAGTTTGTGTAGAATCAACCAAAAGTTATCTTATAGATGAAGAGGAATACTTGTTGAAGTTTAAATATTTTTTTTTATCTGAAGATGTTAACATGGAAATATGACATTATTCAATTGCTTTTGAATATATTGAAAAATACACTAAGGAACTCCTAGAAAAGTACCCAAGGCATACCATGGCACTAAAGAAAATGCTCAAAGAACAAGAAGAAAGTAAAAAGACTCAAGTATAAGAAATAGAAGAAGAGATCAAGAGACTAAAGAATGAAATAATTAGTCAAGAAAAAGAAAAGAAGAAGGTAGATGATGATCTTAACAAAATCCTTGAAGTCAATATCAATTCAAAGACCCAAATTGAAGAAGCCAAAATGATAGAGGAACTATTAAATAATTAGGTAAACAAAAAGGAAGAACCATGTCATAAGCTGGAAGCAGAAGTTGTTGATCTCAAAAGGAAAGTAGAGAAGTCAAACAATCATAGAAATTTCATGAAAAACTCAACAATATTAGATGAAATATTGGATAGTCAAAGATCACCAAATGATAAATCCGGTCTTCGATACAACAAGGAAGCAACACACTCTGAAGCTAGCACTTCTAAGAAGCATGATGTATGTCCTTCATTTTCAAAAGGTGGAAGTCAAGTTGCAATTCAAGAACTTGCACAAAGAAAGAAAATATTTAGAATATTAGAGCAAGGAAGACACCAAGAAGTAGGTCCTACACCTCAAAGAAAATTTAGAAGGGAGACACCCTCAAGGTTGACACAAAAGAAAATGTATGAAAATGTTTTCAATGGTCAATGTTTCTCATGTAATGAATATGGTCACAAATATTTGGATTGCATGCATTATGCAAGGAGAGATGTTGGAAGATTCCATAACATCCAAATATGTTGGAGATGTAATCAAGTAGGACACATTGATGCTCATTGTCACACCATGAGATGTTACAACTGCAGTGGCTTTGGCCAAAAATCTTAGGATTGTTGGAATTCAAGGAGACAATTAATGAGGAGTGCTTCATATAGCATGGAAAGAAGAACACATGTAACTTGGAAGGAAGACAATGTTGAAAGGATGGAAGCTCAGAGTACAAGTACAAAGAAACTCGAACACTTTTCAGAAGTGGATGAAGAAGACTAAACAACAAGAAATGAATGAAGACATAAAGAATGAGGAAAGCCTTACATTTTCTAAGGCATACATGGGCTCATGTGGGAACATTCGCATATATACGTGGTCTATCTGAAGGAAAGTCGCGTCCATACGTGAGTTGTATGCGGTGAAGTCGTGTACATGAAGTAAATCCCTTAGAAAAAGGGGTGTATAGATGAGTTGCAACACGGTTTGATGGTATAGCATAGTTTATGCAGGGTCTGAGATGATATGCTTCAGGTTTTTCATGTTTGTATGGTGCTGATATATGGTTGAGTTTTGGAACATATGCTTGATGCCGATCTTGGATGCATGGTACTAACCCTAGTGTGTGGATTAAGGCATTTTCTGTTGAGGTATATTGTTGGTTGTGTTGAGTACTTTCTCAGTGATGTCGTGGAACTTTGTTTATGAGATATATCATGATGATGTGATGCTAGCTAGAAATATATCATATATATATTGAGGGACACTCTTGGTACATATTTAGAGGCACTATTGGTTTTTTATTACTTGTTGTAGTAGATGTTTTGAGGCAGATATGTTATAGTACCTGGTTGGTACATATGTGAGCTCCATTGACATATCTTGTGATGTATTGTTAGAAGCATATTTGTTGGATGTATTGGTGTATGTATTTGGCATATGGTTGGGTACATGAATTAGATACTTAGATGATGAGTGGGCATGATTGGTACATTTTTTATGAGTGTTCTTGACACATGATTTGTATACATGTCTTGTCACATTGGTACATGTTGGTGATGGTTGTAGCACATCTTTGTGATATTGGCATCTACTTGAGGGTCATCTTTGTGATATAGTGCATGGTATGATTTAGATTTATGTGATATATGATTGAGACACTTGATGATTGAAGCCTACTTGTTGAATATCTTGACATATTGGTTGATGTACAGATTGGATACATTGGCACATAGTTCATGATATATGGTTGAAGCATATGAAAATCGGTTGAGATATATGGTTGGCATGTTGTATGGTTGATAAGGCTATTGGTATTGGTCCATTGATAGAGGACTCATGTTGGTTACATTGGCATATATCTTTAGTATATGGATGAAGTACAAAGTTGATACACATCTGGAAAATATTCTTGGCATATGGGTGAGATACATTTCATGATGTATGGTACTTGGATGATGTTCATTGTTGGCACATGTTATGACATCTTGATGAGTCATATCTTGATATATGGATGATGCATGATTGGTACACACTTTGTACATTGTTAGAGGCATTTGCTAGTTGGCATATGGATGATGTGGCATATATGTATGGATATACTTTTTTCTCATGAGTAGTCTTGGTTAATGCACATCTTAGTAATATCATGCATATGATTGAGAGTTGTCTTGGTGATTGATATTGGTGAATAAGATTTGATTTGGTTGATGAGATTGTTGTGACAAGTTTGGTGCATGGTTGATGCACTGGTTGAAGGTACATATTAATGGATCATTGTATGATGCATGGACATGTCCAAGGATTGTTGTTCACTTGATGCAGTTGAGCAGTTGATCAGTGTTCCGGTAGAGAAACAACATTTGTAGCAGAAGCATATTGTAGTGGTAGCATATTGTTCATCTTACATAGAAGATAGGGGGAGACATACCCACAAGGGGATTTATTCTTCTTCCCATGATCGGTTACAGGAGGATAGATGATTGGAAACCATATCATCAGCATTACATCAAAGTGATTTCCTTTTTCAAAGGGAGAGGGATTCATCATATGCATGGAGAGTATCCAACAAGACCGTGCAGCTAGGGGGAGCAGCCTCAAGGATAGTTCAATCAAGGGGAGCAGCCCCAAATAGATAGACCATTTTCCATTGAAGTAAAAGGGGGAGAGATAATCACATTGATGTGGTGAGATGAACATTGATGCAGAGTGATGATCACAAAGGTAGCATGAGCATTGCCATGTCCAAGTGTTGTCATCAATGATTGGTGTTGACATCAATATTGGTGTTTCCATCAATGCCAAAGGGGGAGATTGTTTTTCTATGTTGTCATTGATGTCAAAGGATTGATGTTAAAGGATTGATGTGAAAGGGTTGATGTTAAGTATTGTCATAGTGATGTGTTTGTATCATTGAAGTATTGGTTTTTGAGTTATGTTGTAATTGATGTAATTGATGTCAAGTGGTGTCATAATGATGTGTTGATATTAAAGGGAGTTGTATCATTGATTTCATGTCATGGTTGATAGGAAGAAACAAATGAATGAACTCCAAAGTGGTCCTCTTATGGTGAAAGCCTTCACGGGAAGACGCTTTGTGAATTCCAAATGGTTAGGTGGTTGAGTATCCCAAAAGCGTGGTTAGGGAACCCAAGTTTGATTGAGAAATAATGTAATGAATACCAATTAATTTGTAGGTGAGACTATTCTAGATGGATATTATATGTCATGCCATTTCTAGTGATATGTGGAATGTCATATAACTCCTCACGGTTAGAGAGTTATGTCCATGTGAAATTGGAGAACCCTCATAAGTCATCTAGAATCCCCTAGAAGGTCAAAGAAGTCAAGAAGGTCAAATAAGTCAAATTATTCTAGAAGCTCATAGAAGAAGTTAACTAGTCAAAAGTGGTTAGTCATGGGTTAAGTGGTTGCAACAAGAAAAAAATTAAAAATAAATTAGTTGTAACTAGAAGTGGAGAGTTTACTATTTGTGGAATAAGTGGTTATAAGTGGAGAAGTTGTTAAAGTGGGTTAGCCCCAAAAGGAGGAAGATGGTTAGAAGATAATCCCTAGAGGAAGCTACTTGGAGAATTATAAATAAGAGAGCAAGGGTCTCTTATGTTAATGAATCTTATGAGTATGATGAAGATCTATTTTTAGTGAAAGGTTCATTGCAGGTACTCATCGACGCATCAGAAGTTCCCCAAGTTTGAGGTAGCAAGGAAGTTTGACGAAAAAAGTTTCAGAGGTTCAAAAAATGTTAGTTTTTTGAAGCTGTATGCAGGGTTCAATGAGCTAGGGCATGTACATACATGGGTTGCAGAAGGCCAGAGTGTGTACATTTGTGAAAAGACATGGAAGCTTGAGTAAATGTTGGTGCCAGGTTCCTAAAGTCTGAAGCAAGTTTCAGGAAAGCATTGTGCAGGTTCATATCTACTACATAGGTTCTAATATGGTTATACATTGTCTTGATTCTTATATTTACTCATGGTATGGTGAATTCTTGAAGCATTATTTGTATGGTTGTTATGATGTTTGGATAGGGTAGAGGTTAGATGGTTGGCTGAGTGGTTCTATTCTGATATGGTTGAGGAATATCTATGTTATATGATTATGTATACATGAGGGACATGCATAGGAATATTTGTATGGTTGTTGTGTGATTTGGTTATAGTTTATGTTGGATGGTTGTTTGAGTGAGAAACACTCTCATGTATGGTATAGTTATGATATTGTTCCTATAAATTACTCTCTTGAGCTACTTGTACTTGGTTGAAGTATATGTATGATGACGTATGTACAACACAAGTTGGTTGTAGTGACAGGTTGGATGCAGTGATAGGTTACTGGTGGATGTGACAAAGGCAAGAAAGTTTCAGAAGTGAAGAATAATGGATTCCCTAGTTTTTCTGAAGGTGTACGTAGACTGACAAAGGGAAGGATGTGTGCATACACATGTTGTAGTATAGACATGTTGTGTACATACGCATGCTACAATATAGACATGTTGTGTACCTGTTGACATAATTGGTTTTATGTCTACAATTTGGGTCTTGTACTTGAGGGTTGGATTTCTCTTCTCAGTTGGTGTTGAGATCTGCAAGTTGGGTCTTGTGGTGAGATACGATGCTCTCTTTGAGTTGGTGCCCTTTTCAGTTGGTGTTGATTAAACCCAATATTGTAGTCTCCTGTAACACATAATGCAGAAAGCTTACACATATATATGGTGTTCTTTGTGTTTATTGTGGTGATGGTTTAATGATCTCTAGTATTCATGAATGTTGTTGTTACATGGAAATAGCTAGGTATGAATGAATAATATGTTTGAATATGCTTCTAACTAAGTTTTGAAAGAAGTGTAAAAAGAGCCTCACATTAGTTCACGCCCCCTCTTAGTGTGGTTGATCTATCGAACATAAATCATGTCATGGTTACATGATGTGAAAAAAAATAAAATTATATATATATATATATAATCATATGTTTTCATGAAAACATGCATGTGACATGGGAGATGAACCCTGAATAGCAAGGTAAAGGCCAAGTAATGATTGACCATCCCTTTCATCAACATAAATGTACAAAATGTAGACTTTGCATGCTCAATGAAATTTTGGGATGTGAGTGTTTAATAACTATAGGGCTACTTTCAGTAGCTCAAAATCAAAATTTAGAATCCAAATTTTTCTTCAAATCCTACCATAAAATACAATAAAAATAATGATGACAAATCACAATCCATTGGAGTGTTTTCTTTTCTTGTAGATAATTCATTAAACAAATCATAAGTTTGTGGGATCATTTCATGACAACACAACAACCATATCCTTTTGAACTCAAGCACTAATGGATTATTATTACAAAAATACAGAGGCCATGCCCTTACTACATCACTTATATTATGCTTGATTGTGGCCAGATTTGTTCATACAACTACCAAAAATGAAAAATTATTAAAAAATAGAGATTGGAATTGCACCAAAAGTATCCAAATATAATCATATAATTTATCATTCTATAGATAAAATAGTAAGACAAATCTAAAAGGATTACCATAATTAGAATCCAAAAAAAAGAGTGTATATTGTTTACATTCTCACTCCTTTCGTTTAATGTATATTTTAGATATATAGATATATGCCTATCAAACTTTGTAGTTGACATTTTAGGACCGTGGAATGTATTATTTGAGACGTTTTAAGATATTTTCAAGCCTGGTCTATAGACAATAGTAGTGTTGAACATAATTTATCTTTTTTTTTTTTGGTGATATAAGAGCTTAAGATTAGATTATTGATTAAGTTAGTTTTGATGGTGTTTTTATTTTTTTTTTTTTTTTTTTTTTTTATGTATCACCTTTCTAGGTTTGTTCATTGACTAGGTTTGTTGTTTATTGAGAAGAAAATATTATCATTGAAAACATGCATATGCAAATGTCAATAAGATGATAGCGCTTATGGATTCCAAAAGAAATAGATTGAAGTTTAGTTGGAGAAGGCACCTCCTTCAAACAATGGCAGTTTCTTTAGGATCAGAGTGTGTTTTCCTCTCCACATTTGAAATTGTTAATTCCAATAAGGGATAATTCTAGGGTCTAGGGGATTTCACCTTTGAATTGTGTTAATGTAACGGGGTTGAGGATGCATGCAATGTGTTCAAAGAAATTCCATGATGAGATATGCATTCCACTGAGACAAATAAATATTCCTTAAACCATGATCTTTAGGTCATGATTTACAGTACTACGATAGAGTGGTAGGGTTTCCCTTCACTCAGAGAACTGAAATTTGATGCTTTGGAATTGATTAAAGTTATTTAAGTTTCAACCTAGTTTCCTTATTTTGATATTGAGAGTTTGAGTGTTATTCATGTGAAGGATAAATTAACATTGCAAGGGAATTGAGACAAATTGGATCATTTCTTCAACCTAAAAAGCTTTGGGTTTCCCAAAAATGGATATAACATGTAATTACCTAAATTGATAGAAGAACAACTCAAAGAAGAAAAAACATTTGAATTTGGTATACAATTTGACAATAAAAATATTCCTCAAAATCTATGGAAGGCATGGTGTGTAAATAACCTTGATTGAACATTGGTCAAGGCATTGAATGAGAAACCTTTCAAATATAGTATCACTTGAGGAGATTATGTGATAGAATAAATTGTGAGAAAGAGAAATGTGATAGACTAAATTGTGAGAAAGAGAAATGGAAATTGAAGCAAGAGAAAAAACCACTCGTTTTTTACTTTTTTGTTATTTAATTATTTAATATAAATTAAAAAAAATAATTTTATTTCTTAAATTTATCCACACATAAAATAAAATATGAGCCTTAAGGTAGTCTCTTTTACCTTATAAATATGATCCCAAGGTAACCTACCTCAATAGGAGAAATATTGACCAATAAAAATAACATTTCATCTATAGATATGTAAAATGTGATCCCTATAATGCAAGCAATCATTAAATGTTGAGACATAGTATATTGAAATATATGCACACTTTTTGGATTGTAACTATAAAACAAGATGAATCTATGCATAGTGGTTTGAACAAAGTCAAGCATTTTTTTGGTGTAGGGATAAACATAAGAGAAGGAAATTCTTCAATCCAAACAACTACCAAATAAATCTCAAAAACACTATTGGTATTAGCTTCTTGAATCTTTCAAACAATTTTGTGTCTAACCTAATCAAGAATAAGTACAAACATTAGTAAATGCTATAGAATTTTTTTCACTCTAGAACTTTAGCAGGTTTATGCGAACAATTTTAGGAAGACTTTGCAATCTAAACATATAGTAACAACAACCATCGTGTGGTTCCATAAATATATCTTAAACTGTTTCACAATTTGAACCTCAAATATAAATTCATGTCCTTTTATGGGATGCATTAAAGATACTCTAATTTGATCTCATTAGGAATGGTTGTAATGGTCAATGGAATATTAATGCAATTTCAATATCCAATTTTGGCTTTGTTGAACTATTCATAAAAACTATAGTTATTGAAAATTATGGAATTTATAGTTGTACCAATGTATGCCCAACATTGGGATCAATAGCCATAGGTATACCAATCTATATTCATGGAAATATAAGGTAAAAATTTGTGAAAGGAACCCTTAAAGGTTACAATTTATAACAATTATTACCAATTAAGTGTAGATTTTAACCTTGTACAATTAATTACTACAAAAATATTCTTAATAAAAATAGAAAAGATACAATGTCACACACACATACCCAACATTCTTCCACTTGTTGTTTTCTTTGCATACAAGGGGTTACAGGATTACATAGTCAACAATCCAAGGAAGAAATTTGTTAAGGAATCTGCAACATTCTCCAAAGTGTCCACCTTCATCAACAACACCTTCTTGTCTTCAACCATGTCTATCACAAAGTGATATTGAACATCAATATGCTTTGTCTTTGAATGATAAGTCGGGTTCTTCGCCAGGAAGATTGCACTCTAACTGTCACAATCTATCCTTGCAACTTGTTGTACCAACTCAATACCTAAACATAATGTTTGTAACCATACTACTTCCTTGGTTGCATGAGTGGCTTCCATATATTCATCTTTTGTAGTTGAGAGTGCCACTACAACCCGTCATTTGCTCATCCAATTGATTTCTCCTCCAAACGGGTTAAAGACATACCCACTCATAGATATTATGTGATCTATATCTCCAGTCTAGTCTACATCAACAAACCCATGGATGTACAACACTCTTTCCAATCCTCGTATTCCTTTGTAGCACAATCCATAACTATTAGTGCCACACAAATACTCGAAAACCCTCTTTACTATTTTCCAATGCCCCTTCTCTAGTTTTGACATATACCTGCCCAAAACTCCCATTGCATGTGAAATGTTCGGTTTAGTACAGACCATTTCATACATAAAACTACCAACTACATTATCATACGGGACACAATTCATGTCCTTGTGTCTTTAGACACTTATCTACAAATAACTTTACACCTACAGGAATAGGAACTTTGACTAATTTATATTCCTACATATTAAACCTCTGCAATATTGTCTCAACATATTTCCTCTGATTTAACCATAATTTCTTTTTTGTCCAATCTCTTTTAATTTCCATGCCCAAAATGAAACTTGCAGCACCAATATCCTTCATTTCAAATTTAGAGGACAACTGAGTTTTCCCATCTTGAATAATCTCCTTGTCATTTCCTATCAACAACATATCATCCAAATATAAGACCAAATAAATAAGATGATCACTAATTAATTTGAAATACACACAATGATCAACTTTTCTCCTTGTGAAGCTAAGTCCCAACATATAAGTATCAAATTTTGATACCACATCCTTGGTGATTGCTTTAATCCATACATGGACTTTTTCAGCCTACATAGTAGATCTTTCTTTCCCTTCACAACAAATCCTTTTGGTTTCTTCATTTAGATTTATTCTTCCAGATCCCTGTGTAGGAACGTTGTCTTCACATCCATCTGTTCTACCTCAAAATAAAACACAACGACAATGGATAAAATAAATATAATAAAAGTTAACTTGACAACAGGAGAAAACAGTTCACCAAAGTCAATTCCCTCTACCTAGGAATAACCTTTTTCTACTAACCAAGCTTTGTATTTCTCCACTTTTCCTTCTGGATTCATTTTCTTCTTAAAAAACCATTTGTTTTCAATGATATTTCTTCCAGTTGGTAACTCCACTAGATTCTTAGCCTCATTCTTGTCCAAGGTTGCCATTTCTTCAACCATGGATTTTTTATAGAGTTTTCGATCCTCTGAATCCACTTCCTCCCTAAGACTTCTAGGATCATCATCGATAATAAACAAAGAAAATTTTGAATGGAAATCAGGTGGAGTATACCTTTCCGGTTACCTTATTTCTTGAATTGATCTCCTCAATACTTGAGGATGAGGATTATTTTTCTTCTATAGAGTCTAATTCATTACCCTTCAAATCAAACTTTATTTTATCTGGTTCTTCCTTCCTTGGTAGGACTTCTTGTTTGAAAACATCTTTTATTTCTCTAAATACCACATCTCAGATATACACTACATTCTTATTTTCTTTGTTCCAAATATTATGACCTTTCATACCATCTTTATACCCAATAAAGATACACTTTTCAACCTTTTTATCTATCTTACTCATGTTTATCTTTGGAATGTGAAGATAGGCATCACATCCAAATACCATAAGATGTGTGAGAGAGGGTTTCTTACCAATCCATACCTCATGTGGAGTATTTTCATCCAGTGTTAATGAGGGTGATTGATTGACTAGGTAACATGCAATACCCACTGCCTCTGCCCATAATTCTTGTCCTAACTTGGCACCACTGAGCATGCACCTTTATTTTCCTATCAACATCTTGTTCATTGTTTATGAAAATCCATTCTGTTGAGGTGTATATGGATTAGTATTCTACCTTTCTATACCACACTTCTTACATAATTATTCAAATTAATTTCCACAGAATTCTCCACCATTATTCGTCATCAACACCTTAATTCTCTTCTCTATCTGATTCTCCACAAGATCCTTAAACTCTTTGAATTTGTCAAAGACTTTGGATTTCTTCCTGAGGAAATAAATCTAAGTATTCCTTGAGAATTCATATATAAATGAGACATAGTACACAAATTTTCCTAGTGATGTAACTGACATAGGTCCAAACACATCACTGCGCACCAACTATAAAATTATCTCTACCCTCATTGCACCAGAGGGGAATCTTACCCGATTTTTCTTCCCATATACACAATGTTCATAGAAATCAAAATACAAACAGAATATATACCTATCTTCAACCATACCTTTACCGTGTAGTACTCGAAGGCCCTTCTCTCTGATATTCCCTAGTCTTTGATGCCACAACATAGTCTTTTCTCCATAGACTGTAGGAGTTTTTTCTTCTTTGGCTCCAATCTTAGGAACAATGGAATTATTGCAAGCATCACTAATAATGCTTCCTTTCATCTTATACAAAGTTCCAAATTAAACTCCATTCGACAACACCATTTCTCCTCGAACCATCCTATAGTTTTCTTTCTCAAATACTATTCTTACCCCAACATCATCCATTTTTCTTACAAAAATCAAATTTCTAGCCAACCCTAGGACGTGCGGAACACTAGGGAATGCTCTAATCCTTCCATCCATGAGCTTAAACTTGAATTTTCCTCGTCCTATGGTTTTGTTTGTCGAGTCGTCACCCTGGAAAACATCACCTCCATCATAACTTTTATATTTGTAAAACCACTCCCTGTGAGGAGTCATATGAAAGGATGCACCTAAGTCAGCCATCCATGCCTCATCATCTACATGTGTGATTGAAGAGGCCAAGTACACATCCCATCCTTCTTCCATGGAGGTTTTTTTATTCTGTAGAAGGAGCATCTTTAGATCCCTTCCCTCTCTCAACACTTTTGGATGTACATTGTTTCTTGTGTGCCATTCTTTTACAAATCTCCAACATACCTTTACAATTTTTCCAGGAGATTTAGATCTTTCCTTAGATTTAAATCTCCCACTTGAGGACTTAGATCTATTTCTTTCCTGGGAGAATCCTCTTGCAAATAATGCATCTATTCTCTGTCCTTCCATGTTTTTATGTCTCATATCCTCTGACAACAAGGATGAAACCACATCATTGAAACTTAAAGTAGTTGTATTACTACCTATGGCCACAACTAGACCATCCTACGAGTCTGGTAAAGAGCACAATAAATTGATACACTTATCTTCATAAGAAATATTAATATCAATATATAATAATTGAATTACCACAATATTGAAGGTATTCATATGCTATGTCACTGAGTCTCCATCTTTCATCCTCATGTTGTATAGATTCTTCCATAAGAACAATTTGTTTACTAGGGACTTAGAATAATACAAACTCTCCAACGTATTCCATAAATCCTTGGTCGCAGCTTCCCATGACACATTTATTACTACTGAATCTAAGGGACACAATCGGATTGTGCTCTTCGCCTTCTGATGCAACTTTGTCTAGTCTTCTATTGACATTCCTATATGTGTAGTACCGAGATCCACAATGATCCACTCATATTTATCTACCAACATATATTCTATATTAAGCTTCCATAGATAAAAATGTTTCCCATTAAATTTATCGATCTTTGTTTTTGAATTGCTTGCCATTTGTTTTCACCTAAAGAATCGATACCACAAATCTCCCACTATAACAAAGTTTATCACAAACCCGAGCCAAACCCTTAGTCACAAAGGCATCCCCCTGAAGCCAATAACAACTCTGATACCAAATGTAGATTTTAACCTTGCACAATTAATTACCACAAATATATTCTTAATAAAAACATGAAAGATACATTGGCACACACACACACATTACATAGAGATTTTACCCTGGGAACGCAAACCGAGAAAAATAACAACCTATTTAGAGTTGCACCTTTACTATTTTATTCATCATACTTCTTCATTGTTTACAATACAATATATATAGGATCTTGCAGCATCCAAAAACTCTAATCCAATGACTTGGATTAGTCAACAACCCTAATTCCTTAAACAAAATTAGAAAACCATTGATGAAAACCATGTGCCAAAAAAATTCCAAAAATGGATGCAAAAAACTGCCAAAACGGATGCAAAAACAACAACAACAAAAAAATTATGTGGCTCCACCCCCGAACCCCCTTACAATGGTTACCTCCTTTCTCCCATAACAATGTACAACACATGGTATCAATTTTGCAAAGAATATAACGCATACCCAACATTAAGGGACATAGCTGTTAAGAATTATGGTTTTTAGGGTTTAGGGGTTATAATGGTTAAGGCATGTGATTTATTTTTTAGGAAGGATTAGAGCTTAGGAGTTACAAGGATTAATGATTTTAGGAAGCATGGGATACAATCCTTACTAGATTAAGGATTTAGGTTTAAGGGTTAAGGTTATAGGGGTTAATTTTTATATGGGATAGGGGTTATAGTGTTTAAGGTCCATAGGGTTTAAGATTTAGGGGATTTAGGGTTTACAATTATCTACGTTAAGGGTTACAATCATTAGGAGTTATGATACAAGGGTGATAATGGATAGGGGTGTTGATAGTTACATGTTATAGGGGTTATAATGGTTAGAGATTATGGTTATTGTTTAATACAAATATTATGGATAATAGATGATAGGTCACTAGGCTTGATATATATGTAAGGAATTAAGGATTATATGGTAAATAATAATGGTGGTAAGAGTTATGGGCATTAGGAGTTGGGGTTTAATATTTATGGGTTTAAAGTGATAAGGTTTAGAGTTGATAGGGGTTAAGAGTTTTTTTTTTTCTTAGTTAGGGGTTAGGGTATATAATAGTTATGGATTATAAGTGTGACGGATTATGAGATCATTGTACAAGGTCAAGGTTGAGGGGTTGTAGGTGATATGGTAGGAGTTATAATAGTTAGGAGTAATATGGGATATCATATATAGGGGTTATGGGTTAGCTATTATAAGGGTTAGGTATTAAAATAGGGGTGTTAGGTTTATGGGATATAGGGGTCAATGTTAATGGTTATGGTTGTTACTCTCTATGTGTTATATGTTAGGGTTTATAATGGAAAGGGGTATACAGATTATGGGTTGGTTTTTAGAGAATAAGGTTATGGGGTGATAGGAGTTAGGGGTTAATTTATCTTGGTATCATATCATCTTGAATATCACCTTTTATGTACAGGGTTTATATGGGATATATATAGTAAAATGTGAGATTCAAGAGGATATGAGACTAATGTAAGTTAACCTACCTTGAGAGGAGAATTATTGAGCACTAAAAATAAGATTGGTTGGGACCCCATAGCTCCAACTTGGATTTCTACGAGAATATTATCTATTGTACTATTGATGTGTTGGAGGTGTCAAATACATACAATAACACCATAGTAAACCAACAACAAGCCTCAAATGAATTTGAGTAAAATACATTGATATCATTTTCATCGTCAATACCACCAATCCTTATCCAACACATTCAGGTAAAAAAAATGATATCATATATTGATAAATAATTTTCATTTGGTATTCATGGAATAATGTAATTTCTCACATGAACCTTACATGCTTTACCTTATGAATACTGCAAATTCTATTTATTGCAAATGGAATACGTTTGAGTGTGGATTTTGAGGTTACCCATGTGTCCTATTAATTTAGCATGTAGCTTACATTCTAGATTTACTTTATGGAAGAATTTTCCCTTATCAAAATTATCCCAAAATAATATCCCAAGTAATTTTTCAAAGCATTGGTAGGACTCAGATGAAGGAACTCATTGAAAAGAATAATAAAAACGAGTTGAGGTTAACATATTTTTTTTATCAAATATGAAATTTGGTCATCTAGATTATGGGTTTACAAATCGATTCATTCTCTTTATTTTCCAACATTTGGATGACTATGTCCCAACTTTATTAAGTGAGACCTATTATGTGAAAGGAACGAAAATTTAAAACTTTGTCCCAATTTGAACAACCAAGACCACACCATGTTCTTCATCCATTTATTTACATATTATTGAAGTTTGACACGTTTAAATTGAGGTCATACATATAACGAGAATATATCTAAACATCACATAGTATTATCCATTAATTTAACTCTTATTAGTCCCTGCCGGAAGGCCAAGGGCAGGGACTATAGCGATGAGTTCATCGCTGACTTTCAATTAGTTGAAGGTTGACTTCGAAATTTTTGTAAAAATGCTAATGTTTA
>JZKD02S1617276.1:0-15408 GCA_000966675.3 Picea glauca
TCTTGATCGTGGATCATGGTATTCATTGCTTCTATTATTGTTCTATTGTTTCTTTCTACTACACCATTTTGTTGATGATTATAGGGAGTGGTGAGCTCCCTCTCAATCCCATCATATCTACCAAATATTACAAATTCATTTGAGGTGTATTCTCCTCTATTATTTGACCTGAGTATCTTGATTTTTCTTTAGGATATATTTTCTACCAAGGATTTGAATTCCTTGAACTTTTCGAGTACTTCATATTTTGATTTCAAGAAATAAATTGAAGTCTTGTGAGAGTAATCATCAATAAATGACACATAGTATACATACCCACTTAGAGAGGTTGATGGAATTGGACAACATGCATTTGAGTGGATGAGCTTCAAGATTCCTTCTTTTTTACTGTCGCTCTTTGGGAAAAGATTATTTATGTTCTTTCCTTGTGCACATCCCTTGCGTACACTTTCATGGTCAACCTTGAATTCTGGTAAACCTGTAACTACCTTGATTACATATGGTAAGTCTTTTTATTTTATGTGAGCTATTCTTCTATGATAAAGTTCACATGGAATCTCAGTGGAGTGAGTCAAGGATGCATCTGAGTATCCTTTTAAATTATACAGACCACCTTCTTCTCTTCCAATAACAATTGCATCTTCTATGGTTTTTCCTTTAGGCCACACAAGAACTTCACCATCTATGAATGCAACCTTAAAACCTTTCTTATCTAGAGCATATATAGAAACTAAGTTATTTTTCAAGCTTGGTACATAAAGTACATCCTTCATCTTCATCGAAGTTCCTGAATTTAGTTTGTAAGTGGATTCTCCCATTCCTTTGATAAGGTACTGATAGTCAATCTCCAAGTGAGACTTTTTGGGGAAAGTCCTTTTCTATAAGGCTAGAGAGAATGTATCGTTGGACTATCTTGTTCTTAGAAGAACCACTATCTATGAGCCAAGTATCCTCTCCAGGTATCACAGATCCTAAGAGGGAGGAAATTAAAACATAATCTTCAATATTTTCTTTAGTCATCTTTGAAGGCGGCTCATCATCTTCAACTGCATGGGAATGATTTATTTTGTTGTTTCTCTTCTTGTATTCTTTCCTTCTGGTAGGACAATTCTTAGCAATGTGTCCCATCTTATCACAATTATAACATTCATAAGAGGATAATTTGTTTTCTCTTCTTTGCCCCTTATGATATTTATGGAGTCTCCTTGGAGGGTGAGATTATGTGTGGAAGTGGGTGAACTTCTTTGGGGAATGAGATTATTTATGAAGATGGGTCTCCTTTTGGAAATGAGACCTTTTACTTCCTCCTTTAGTATGAACAAATAAGGCTTGATATCCATCCCTAAATTGTACTGCATCTCGGTTGGCTACTCTTGCTTATTGTTGAACACATTCTTCCCATAAGCTATCAAATTGGAGTTTTTCTTTTATTGCACATACAGTTTGTATGAAGGCATCCCAAGGTATTGTGAGACCATTAAGAGTTGTCATTGTAAGTTCATCTTCATCTAGATTGTCTCCAATTGCTTCTAATTGTTCCTTGAATTGAGAAATCCTAGAGAAATAGTCGTGAACTGTTTCTCCTTTCTGCATCTTTGTATTCTTTAGTTGGGTTCTCAAATTCATCTTTATGTTGATGTTCTTTCCTTCATACATTCTCATTAGGCCATAAAATGATTGTTTTGGAATATTTTTAGAATACACTTGAGGGCTCAAGTGGTCTTTAATGGACTTTGCAATTATTGTGTTTTCCCTAACCATATCCTTCTTGTACTTCTCTTTGGTTGCTTATTCTTCGGGTTCTGGTACATTTTGTTTTATGAATTTTGACAGGTCATTTAATTCTAGATTGAGTCCAATTATGTACGTCCATACATGGAAGTTTTCCACACCTTCTAACTTATCAACAAGCTTAGTGCGTGTAGACATCTTGACCTGGAGATAAGAAAATGACCAGAAAATGAAAGTGCTCTGAAACAGAATCCCAACTTACCAAGAGATGCATCGGGCTGAGGTGAATAGGCTAGAGATTCCTAATTTAAAAAATTTCAAGTTTTACCCCTTGAAAATTGACTTGCAAAAATATGGATTGGTACTTCTCGTATTGGTTCTAGTTTCCTGGTTTTCTGGTTTTTTGGTACCAGTCAAAACTAGGGTTTGAATTTCTAGAGGCTCTAGCCATTGAAAAAGTGCACTCAAACTACCAAAGAGTGGGTTAGCCTAGGGCGCACTCCCTAGATGGTTTTTAGTGAAAAAATATCTTCTAATAAAAAGCCCTATTTTTCTTGTACGACAATAGTGACATTTTTGGTTATCTAGTGAAAGGTGCTCTATTCATTCAATCTCTGATACCATGTTAAGTTTTAATGATTTTCAAATATAATCGCATAAATAGGATCACTGAAATAAAAACAATCACAAGTTTCACATCATTTTATCTTGGGAAACCCTCATGGGGGAGAAAAACTAGAAAAAAAACTTTCAGAACATAGATTGTCAATACAATGCGAAGACTAACTCTAAAACAATAAAGAATATCCAAGATTGAGCATGTGCCTCTCTCTCCATCTTCTTCTAATTTAATCTACCTCCAAAATATGTGAACTTGTTGAGTGAATGAGTGAGTGAGTGAATGAGGTGCTATCCTCTCTTATTTATACTAGTTGATAGGCATTATGGTTATATCCTTTCACCAAGTGGGGTCGACTTCTTCAACTAGTGGTTAAAACCACTTTATTAATCCGTAGGGGACAACTTCTCAAATGCCACCATATAAGTATGGTTTGACCAATCTACAAAAGGGGATGTGGTCTTATAGAAGACCCGACAAGATTAATCCACAAAATGGGATTTGATCTATATAAAAATAACTCAAATATAATTATAATATTATTCGTAGTAACAATATTTCAACATGCATGCTACCCATGTGTTGCACCATTCCCTCCTCTTACCTGTTTCCCATATGTTTCACCAATATCTCTTCTTACTACTTATTCCAACAATTTTCATGTGCAACATAAGAGCAACCTCACTCTTCTTCAATGTTAGATGTCTATGCTTCCCATGTGTTGCACCATTCACTCTTTTTACCTCTTACTCTGACAATTTTCTTTTGCAACGTAAGATAAACCTCTCTCTTCTTCAATCCTATATGCATCCCCCTCGTGTGACATCCTCCTCCTACTCTAGAGGTTCATATTAAGTGCTCTATTTCTCCTTCTCTAGAATCAAGACTCCATTACGGAGTCATAAGCTATATGTCATACTATTTAGATGATTAAAAGAAATATTATTTAAAAAAGGTACACAACCATTTAATCTATACTAATGGATTTCACGCATTCATTCAACTAGAATATTTTCAATGCATGTTGCATAAGATACAATAAAAAAATAAATTTCAATTTGATATAGGTTATTTTCATACTTCCTTCCACATATTGGCATACATTGACAAGTTGAAGACTTGGAGAGATGTCCAACTTAGTCCACTCAGCGAGCATTATCAGGAGAATCAAAATTTAAATGCTTACAACAATAGATGACTCCATCATTTTCCCATCGGCTGCATGTTATAATTTTTTAGCTCGGGAGGTAATCTGCATGTTTTGTCTTGTATGCGGATGTTACCATAATATTTGCACTACAAAGCACTTGACTTTGTAATAGTTTTTATAAAGTTGTTTTAAGTGGTTCTTTTAATAAAGTGTACCTTCTATTTTTAAAGTCACTTTATTTTCATAAAGCACTTATGTAATAAAGTGAAATTCACTTTAATTTTAAATGAGACATTTTTGAGGGAATGGATCATGACCGTTTATCTTGAAAAAGGAAAGATCTAATCTTGGCCTTTGGATCTAGGGTTGAAGAAGGTGAAAAGACACTTTCGGAAGGAAAATGTCATTTTCATATTATAAAAGAATGCATTGGGTAGTGTGCAAGACATGTGAAGACATCGAGAGGATGTTGAGAGCACATCAAGAGGAGAGTTAGAGAGATTTTTTGAGCATGCTTGAGAGAGGAAAGTGAGCAGCAAAGAGGGCACATTTTCCAAGGAAGGAGGGCATGTATCCCAAGAAAAAATTAATTCTGAGTTTTGGACCGAATTTTTTTTTTGCTGTGGGAGGTCGTACTATATGGATCCATACAGTATGTACAGTAGTATGGATTTGGCACAAAAATCGAGGAATTTTGGGCATGGATTTTGAGGAAGATTTGTGTTTTATGTTTTTTGTTTTTGGGTTGTATGGAACAGTTCGTATAGCTAAGTGTGGGCATAGAAAACAATGTAGAAGGAGGTAGTACAACAATACGGTTTTGGCATGGAAAATAAGGTAGATTTTTGTGGGACATATTTGGTGCTGTGAGGTATTTTCCTTGTCTGGCAATGTAGATTTGTTGTTGTTTTGTACTTTCCTGAAGCATAATAATAAGATCTCGCTCTCTCATTGGGTTTCCCCACATTGGGGTTTTCCGTGGAATTTGCCTAAATTTCTAAATGTTATTGGGTTGTTGTCCACTGTTTTTTTCAGCCGCATATTTTTCTTAGCAATGTGTATTTCTGCTTATGGAAATTTATGAATGTCATTTTTTTGCATTTATGAAGTTTATGAAGACAGATGTCTCTAGGTTGCTAAGTGTTTGACAGAATTTCAGTTTGTTGATTTTAGTCATCAAAAATCTATATGGTATCAGAGCTAGTTCTCTGAAGTTTAGTGGGCAACATTTTAGCACTTGGGACAACAAGTGATTTGTTGTTGTATTTGCTTGAAGAAGGAAAAAAAGGTTCTTTTTCAGGTAGACAAAGATGAATTCCATCATCAGGTTTGAAGATAGATTGGAGGTGATCTCCAACTACCTGCAATGGAAGGTTAGAATCAACAGTTTCTCAAGGAGAACAAATTGTGGTCGTTTGTAAACACCGTCATAACTATACCTACAAATCCCACAACTCTTAATGTTCATGAGGTGAATGAAGCTAAGACTCAGAGAATCATCTTGGACGGGGTCAGAGACCACCTTATTCCACATTTGGCTGAGAAGAAGATAGCCAATGAAATGTGAGTTACACTGAAAGGCATGTATGAGACTAAGAACGAGAACCGGATAATGGCTCTCCAGGACAAGCTCCATGGAACTAGGATGGTCAAAGGAGAGAGTGTGGCCACCTATGTCACCGAGGTTGCACGGGTGAAGGATGAGTTGGCAGTTGTTGGAGAAGTCATTCCTGACTTAGAATTGGTGTGGATAGCCCTCAAAGGCTTCACCAAGGAGTGGGAGGTTTTTCGTCAAGTGTGTGGTGGGGAGAGAAGGTGGAGATATAGGAGGGATCTCAAGAAAAGGCATTGGACGGTGTAGATGACAAGAACATTGCTCTTATGGAAAAGGGAAATAAGAAGGACATGAGCAAGGTGAAATTATTTGCATCTCACAAGAATGGCCACTATGCTACTCATTGTCCGAAGAAGAAGAAGAAACCAGAACCAGAGGTGTGAGCTTCAGTAGAAGTTGTAGAGTTTACTCAGATATTTGAGAAGGAGTTCTCTCTCATGGTTGGTTCCGTGGGAAGTGGATGCCTAGTGTTCGAGGACATTGAATCTTGGTTTGTGGACTGTGGTACTTCTGGGCACATGACCGAGTTTAAGTCAATTTTCCTCAATCTTATAAAGATAGACTCAAACTAGAGTGTGAATTTTGGAGTTGGCCCACAACATGCAGTAAAGGGGGTTGGAAGGATGTGATTCCAACTAGAGTCAGGAGGTCTTTTGGAGGTTGGGGAGGTGTTATATTTTTCAGAGTTGACAGTTAATTTGCTCTTAGTGTCAACTTTGGGTGAGAGTGGATTTGGAGTTGTTTTCAACAATGGACATGTGTTTTTGTATCCTATGGGAGAAACTGTTGACACAACAGTAATGCTTGGTGTCAAGTATGAGGGCTTGTACACATTGTTGGGTAGACCTTTGTTGGGGTCTAGTGGATTTCTGGACTTAGATTCTGTGTCGGATATTTGATAGGTAGCACGGGAGAGAGAGTTGATACATGGCACTCAGTCTTCTTTCGAGACTCTCAAGGGACTCAATAGGCATAAGTCAACACAGTTGGATACTCAGGAGAGTGTGCAATCTCCTAGGAGCATGTCTTCAGTTTGTGGTACAACATAGGTAGCAACAGAGGCTTCGAGTGCAGTGGGAGTAGTGGCTTCATGTTCTAGTACATAGGAAGAAGCTATGGCAGATGATGAGATGGAGACAAATTTTGGTGGTGATACCAGAAGTACCTCCCTCACTAAGAGGGGGTGTTAGATTTTTTAGCTCGGGAGGTACTCAACATGTTTTGTCTTGTATGCATATGTTACCTTAATATTTGCACTACTAAGAACTTGATTTTGTAATAGTTTTTATAAAAAAAATTAAGTGGTTCTTTTAGTAAAGTGAATTTTTAATAAAGTGTACCTTCTATTTTTAAGGTGACTTTATTTTCATAAAGCACTTATGTAATAAAGTGAAATTCACTTTAATTTTAAATGAGACATTTTGGAGGGAACGGATCATGACCCTTGATCTTAAGAAAGACAAGATTTAATCTTGGCCTTTGGGTCTAGGGTTGAGAAAGGTGAAAAGACACTTTTGGGGGGAAAATGTCATTTTCAGATTATAAAAGAATGCATTGGGTAGTGTGCAAGACATGTTGTGAAGACATCACGAGGATGTTGAGAGCATATCGAGAGGAGAGTTAGAGAGATTTTCTGAGCATGCTTGAGAGAGGAAAGTGAGAAACAAAGAGGGCACTTTTTCCAAGGAAGGAGGGCACATATCCCAATAATTTTTTTTTCTGAGTTTTGGGTTGACGTACTATACGGATATTCCGTATAGCAGTATAGATTTGGCATGAAAATCAAGGCATTTTGGGTACATATTTCGAGGCAGATTTTTGTTTTTTGTTCATTTTTTGGGGTCGTACTAAACAATCTGTATATCTGTGGGCACAGAAAATGAGGCATAAGGAGGCCGTACAAACAGTACGGTTTTGACACGAAAAACGAGACAGATTTCTTGGGACAGATTTGGTGTTGTGAGGTATTTTCGTTGGCTGGAAATGTAGATTTGTTGTTGTTTTGTACTTTCATGAAGCATAATAATAAGATCTCTCTCATTGGGTTTCCCCACATTGGGGTTTTCTCGCATTTACCTAAATTTTTGAGTGTTATTGGGTTGTTGTCCACTGTGTTTTTTCGGCTGCATATTTTTCAATGTGTATTTCTGCTTATGGAAATTTTTGAATGTGGATTTTTTGCATTTATGACGTTTATGAAGAGAGTTATTTCTAGGTTGCTAAGTGTTTGAGAGAATTTCAATTTGCTGATTTTAATCATTAGAAATCTACATTGCATTGTCTTCCCTTTGTTTCAATGAAGGTAGAACATTTTCAATGCTTTTGCTCGCTACTACTTCCCATTAAATGGTTCTTGCTACTTGATTTGTATTCCATCATGGGTGTTTCATGATATCCACGAGAACACGAAGTTATCGGATATCCACTGTTTACCCAAACTTTATTCCACATGTTAACCTGAGACACGTCCTCAGGAGAGTTGTTTGTTAGTCGTTCTACACTAGAAAATAATATCCCTTAACTCGATGTACTCAGTCATTTCAGGAAAGAAATGTCAGGATTTCTTAGGCCAGATGGTGGACATTTTACATGGGATCCCTGACAAGCATAGGAATATTACTCCTTTGAGTTTCTTCCCTACCAAGATCACAATGTGAGCGCTACCTCAGGGTTAATCTACTTCATCAGTAAAACCGACTTTCACATCAGTACATGAAGGTATTCCCTTGCAACAATTAAAGGATTTCACTTCCAAAAATGGGTTGGGTTTCATTGAAGACACGGTGTAGGCCTTTCAAGCCTTCGACAAAGGCAGTGGTCGGCCTAGCATAGTGCGTATCATTGATGAACCTGTGGAGACCATTCATGATGCCCTCGACCATAATGAAGCCACTTAGACTTCTCCCATAGTAATACCAACATTATATCTCCCTGCACAACATCAGAATGATAGCTCACAAGCTGATAAACAGACCCAAAGCATAGCAAGGGACCTAGACACAACCATGGAAGTTGATGCATGGACCACAGGTAAAAGAGAGGTTCACATAGGTGAAGTACTTCGAGCATAAGGCCTTCAACCTGATACGCAACAAGACATTCTGATGGAGGAGGGAGACACCGTTGACATTCCTAAGAAGCCCCCTCTCAACCCTCCTCTATCTCACTCTTATTTTGCTAGTCTGTCTGCCATGCCCCACTTCGACGAGATTGCACATGACCCTATGAACTGGCAAGCTATGATCAGGAATTTTGAGGAGCGCATAGATATCGTCCCTCCATATGAGACTGAAGCTCAGGTCCATGCACATATGCTACTTCAGAAGAACGTGTTTCCCCGCAAAGATAAAGATAAGTTAAGGATGAAAATTTAAAGGCTCATTCTGCATACAGAATAGAATTAGAAATTTCATTAATTTCGTAAATTCCTTTCGCTGTCTGTTCTCAAATACCCGTTCATCTCTTCTCAAATACTGCTTCATGGAACCTGTTGTGCACATGCACCATGTCAAGAGGTGAAATCATACAGCCATGAAAGTAACAGCTTGACCTTGACGTTGGCATGGCATTCTGGCCCAGCTGAACACGGTCATGTGTTTCCATGCAATGAAGAGACTTGTCTCATCCGCGAGGAGCATGCTTTCCATGTATATCACATGAAAAGACTAGGATCTTTGACTCCCACAATGTGGAAGGACTTGGCACCATCAAATGAACACGCGTCGTCCCATTCCAAGTCGCCGAGAAGCTTTATGGTTGGTTTATAATGTAAAACCTAATTAATTAATACTCTCACCAACAGCTTATTATATCTGCATTCGGAAATAATAAAGTTGAAAACTTATATTTAGGTAGGCTGGAAAGAGAAATGAATAGTCAGAACCAGATGTAAAATTCTGTTGACATAGTATGGAGGCATGGTCGCTAGCTTTCTCCAAACTACATGGTAAAAGAATGAAGAAGGAAGATTTCATCTTCATCTTCACCTTCTATCAAGTCCAAAAAAATCCCACAAGTATAAATTTGGAAGACTTTTAAACTTCTATAGTTTGTCTTCAGAATCATTCTCATTTGTGACCGGGACAAACCTGATCTACTCTTATACTCCACATACCAATTAACTGCATTCAATATCTCCAATACAATGACCATTCTCTCGCTCGATTTCATTGAGCCCTCAACCAGTGATCGTATTATGGGTAGGAAAATCTTACATAAATATCGACTCTATTTTGTCACCAGAAATTTTACTAGGATGCACAAAATACTACTTAGAAATGTTTTTGTAACACTTGCAACAATCATGGAGACTTGGAAATAATGGAGTAAGAGTCACTTGCAAGCACCACTTATAAGCTTCAGTTGTGAGAGTCATTTGTAGGCCTCTTAAGAGTCACTTCATAGTTGAGAGTCTAGTTGTCTTTGGTTTGCATGTAACTGACTCGGTAGAGTCATTTCCTATATAAAGATGTAATCCCTCTTCATTGAATAATATAGAAATGAGCATAGTCTCACCGTGTTGTTTTGTTTCGCATATTTTAAGTTGGTATCAAAGGCATGGGGAGAGGGCATGGATAGTTGAGAAACGTTTGATCAGTGTGAGCAAATCCATCTGCTGCATTCCTCCATTTTCTGAAATTCTATTGAAGAGGTAAAATACAGTTTTGTTTTTCACTTTTGTTTGGGAAGCCACCATTTGCTTGCATGAGTTTGTGCTGTGTATACAAGGAGAAGTAAAATAGTGCATGCATGAGTGGAGTTTGAATTCGTATTTGAATGCGTGGAGATCTGGTCCATGCGTCGAAAGCACGATTTTTTTTTTTTTGGGTGAAGCAAGTATGATCCATTCTCAAAAGAATTTGCATGAGCTTTGCATGCTTGGAGTTGAAGGAAGAGCAAATAGTGATTTTTTAAATGAGTATTGTGAGATTTTTAGAAATTTAATAATTATAAGGTAGATAATTACAAGTGTATATTTTTTAGTTATAAACTCTTTATTAAAGTGGATATGTGTGCATGGCACAATTTCTTATGTATATTTTTAAGTTTCTTATTAAAAAGGTGGATACTTTTTATTAAGAGAAGTGTGAAGTGAAGAGGGAGTTATAAGTTTTTTCTTTAACAAGTAGATATTAAAGTGCATGCATGATTTAAGCTAAGAACAGAGATAGATTAAGATCAGTGGAGGATTCGAAGACACAACGATAGACTGCTCAGCATAGGAGAAAACTAGACAGAAAGTTGCATATCCTTGGTGTTTCACTTGCAGAGAATATGAAAACACAACGATACACTGTTGAGCATAGGAGAAAACTCGACAGAAAGTTGCATATCCTTGGTGTTTCACTTGCAGACATACCTCAATGAAGTCAACAAGTTAGATGGATCAAATTTCATTAACTTGAAATTCAACATGCAGACGCTAATGGAATGCTATGGTGTCTGGAACATTGTGAAGGGAATTGAATTGAAACCTGATGCGGCTACATGTGCGACAACAACACAAATCCAAGATTAGGAGAAGTGCGAAAACAAGGAAAATGTATTATTTCGCATGTTTGTTAAATATAGCATAAATCCACATATTAGAGAAGCTACAACTTCTACTGCAATATGGACAGTGCTTAAAGCATTGTATGAAACTAGCAACACAAATCACATTTTGTTCCTGAAAAACTAAATTTTTAGGCATTAATATGGATGGAAATGAATCTGTTAGTTCATTTTTGGGTCGTATTAAAGAGGTGAAAGACAAGCTAGTAAATATAGGAAAAAATGTTTCCAACACTGATCTGGTCACTATTACCTTAAATGGTATGCTAGACTATTATCATATGTTCATAATAGGTCTCGTAGGAAGGAAGAAACCTCCTACGTTTGAAGAACTGACATGTATTTTGTTGTAAGAGGTAGAGAGGCGTGGGAATTTGAAGCCTCTGAGTAAAGATTTGGCACTATGGTCAAATAATAGATCTGCGAGAGGGAGATCAAGAGTAAGAGGCAGGGGAGGCAGTTCATAGCAGAGAGGTGGTTCATGGTAGAGAGACAATTCATCACAGAGAAGACAACCTCCAAATCAAGGTATGCAATCTGATAGGAATGAGTCAAAGATTTGTTTTTATTGTGGTTGACCTAGACATATTGTTAAAGATTTTCATAATAAGAAAAGTGATGAGGCTAGGAATAAACCAAGAACACATTCAAGTCATTATGCAAAAAAATCTTCAAATCAAGATCTCAGATTATTTATTGCTAGTGATGATATTGATGAACCCTCGGATTTTGACTCACAGGATTTTAGGCTGTTTGTGTCTAACGCTTCTTTATCCGCTGAAACGAATGATTTTGATGCCTGGTTTGTGGATTCCAGAGCATCAGTACATATGACTTGTAATAAAAATCGGTATGCTAATTTTAAAGAAACAGAAAATGGTGCCACAATATACCTTGGAGATGACCACGCTCATCAGATCAAGGGATATGGAGACATTCCTGTGACATTGTCAAATGGTATTGTTCATCACATTCGCAATGTGGTGTATGTGCCAGGAATAAAGAAAAAATTGATCTCTATGTCCACCATTACAGATCAGAACTTGAAGGTTGAATTCTTCAAGAATTATTGCATTGTGAAGGATCTGTTGGACCACTTCCAAACTGTTGCAATGGGAGTCAGAGCATGAGTCTATACAATCTTGATGTTACCAACAAAGCACATCATGCACTGACTTCTGCCACTATGCCAACATAGATTCTTTGGCATCAAAGGTATGAACACATCAATCATCTTGATTTATTGTTATTACAGAAAAATAATATGGTTGAAGGACTTCCCATGTTAAAGAATGAGAAGGTTTCTTGTGATGGATATGCATTAGGAAAGATGCATAGAGATGAATTCCCCTCTAATCCTGATAAGAAAAAGAGAGATGTGTTAGATCTTGTGCATACTGATGTTTGTGGTCCTATGCAGACGAGTTCTTTAGGAGGTTCATTTTAATTTCTATTATTTATTGATGATTGCATGAGATACACATGGGTTTACTTCCTTAAATGAAAAAGTTATGTTTTCAAGTACTTTGAGGAATTCAGAACCATGGCGGAAAAGCAGATAGGAAAATCTATCAAAATCCTCCCTTCAGATCAAGGGGAAGAGTATAAATCAAGGGACTTCAACAAATATCGCAAAGATAATGGAATAGTACAACAGTTTACAATACCTCACACTTCACAACAAAACGGAGTTGCTGAAAGGAAAAACAGAACTCTGGTAGAGTGTGCACGCAGTATGATGAAAGGTAAGAATCTCTCAAATTCATTTTGGGCTGAAGCTATAAATAATGCAGTTTATTTAAAGAATAGAAGTCCAACAAGGTGTCTTGATAATGTTACTCATTTCAAAGCCTTGAATGGTTCCAAACCTACAGTTCATAATTTGAAAGTATTTGGGTGTAAGGCTTTTGCTCATATTCCAAAGGAGAATAGGATTGGATGCTAAAGCCATTAAATGTATTTTCATTCGGTATTGTTCTAAATTTAAAGCATACAAACTGTTTGATCGTGCTACTCACAAAGTATTTGCAAGTAGAGATGTACTTTTCCATGATCAGGAAGCAGGAAATCATGACGGCAACAGTCATGAGGAATGGTAGAGACTTCTTGATGAAGGAGTTAAAGAAGAGAAGCAGCAACAACCATCCCCGCAGCGACAGTAATAACAGCAGCAAGAAGGACTCAGTGATATGGACAATTCAAGGAGTCACAGTTCACCTAGGGGTGAAGACAGATCTTCACAAAGTGGGGAGGAAGATAATCAGTTGAGAAGATATTCAAGAGAGATTCGACTTCCTCATAGGTATAAAGACTATGCCCTAATGAGTACCATTTCAAATGTCATAGAACCCATGAGTTTTGATGAAGTTAATGAACATGATGAATGGCGAAATGCAATGGAGGAAGAATATGAATATATAATGAAAAATAATACTTGAGAATTGACTGAATTGCCTAAACATAAGAAGCCCATTGGATGCAAATGGATATACAAACTCAAGTTTAAATCAGATGGCAGTATAGATAAGTATAAGGCTAGACTAGTGGCAAAGGGGTATTCACAAACATAAGGTATTGATTATGCAGAAACATTTGCACCAGTAGCTAAATTGAATACTATCAGAATGCTAATTGCTTTAGCTACAAAGTACCATTAGAAGTTGCATCAGTTAGATGTTAAATATGCATTTTTGAATGGTGAGTTAAAGAAAGAGGTTTACCTTACTCAACTTGAAGGGTTTGTTGAAAAGGGGCAAGAACACTTAGTGTATAAGTTAAAGAAAGCAGTGTATGGACTAAAACAGGCACCTAGGTCATGGTATGAAAAGATAGACTCTTTATTTCTTCAATGGGGATTTATGATTAGCAAATGTGATCCAAATCTGTATACCAAATTTTATGGACAACAATATATAGTATTGATTTCATTATATGTTGATGATTTAATAATTACAGGAAATGCAGAGAAGTTAATTGATGAAATCAAGGAGCAATTATCAAAGGTATTTGAAATGAAAGATCTTGGTGAGTTACATTACTCCCTAGGTCTTGAAGTTTGGAGAAATGGAGGCCAAACTTTTGTTTGTCAGAGTAAGTATATCAGAGAAATACTTAAAATATTTAAAATGGATCAGTGTAAGTCTTCTAGTGTTCCCACGCAATAGAATGTTAAACTTTCTTGTGATGATGGTTCGAAGGAGATGAACGACACTCTGTATAGACAGATGGTGAGTAGTCTGAATTATCTCACCACAACTAGACCTGATATTTCATATTATGTGAGTGTGTTAATTCAATTGATGGAGAAACCTCATGAAATCCATTGGAATGCAGCAAAGGCAGTACTCAGGTATCTAAAAGGTACACTTGATTATGGTATTAAATATATTGATGCATCTGATGTTAAGTTGATAGGTTATTCAGATTCTAATTGGGATGGCAATCTGGATGATCGAAGATCAACCACTGGATATGCATTCAGCATTGGATCCGGGGTTATTTCATGGAGCAATAAAATTCATCCTACTGTATCTTTGTCTTCTACTGAAGTAGAATATAAAGCCTTGTGTGCAACAACTTGTGAAGTTGTTTGGTTAAGAAGACTTATTCAAGATGTTGGAGAAGAATGAAAGGAACCTACGATTACAGATGTGATAATCAAAGTTCAATCAATATTGTGAAGAATATGATTTTTCATGCAAGGACAAAGCATGTTGAATCTTAGTTTCATTTTGTTTGAGAAAAGTTGCAGTCAAATGAAATACCTCTTATGTATTGTAATACTAGTGAAAATGCTACTGATATTTTTACTAAGCCTCTTGGAAAGATTAAGTTTGAGCTATTTAGGAAGATGTTAGGTGTAGAAGTCAATCCATTCTCCATTAAGGGGGAGACTTGAAAATAATGGAGTAAGCGTCAGTTGTAAGCATGAGTTATAAGCTTCAGTTGTGAGAGTCAATTGTAGGCATCTTAAGAGTCAATTCATAGTTGAGAGTCTAGTTGTCTTTGGTTTGCATGTAACTGACTCGGTAGAGTTGTTTCCTATATAAGGATGTAATCTGTCTTCATTGAATAATATAGAAGTGAGCATAGCCTCATCGTGTTGTTTTGTTTCACATATTTTAAGTGAGAGACCACTACCATATTCGAAATAGTAATCATCTATTAACAACGTCTCTCATATATGCAGTTAAACAAACTGAAAGAGATATGTCTTCACCATTTTCATACACAACTCAAGTGTGCAACATGATCACGCGTGTTGTCGTATCAATGTTGTGACTCGCGACTCGACGAGGATGAAACTAAGATTCAATTTAATTTTCTATATTTATACTTAGACGACATAATACAAATATGTAATTAGGACGACATAATAAAAATAAGTATATGGTCATTGGTAGTATACTAGCAACAATCACTTTATAAAAGTAGTCGATATACGTTGATTGACGGAGACCATTAATATATTAGTACATAATTATTTTATTAATTAATAATAACTCATTATTTTATTAATTAATAATAATTCATTATTTTATTAATTAATAATAACTCATTATTAATAGAATTATTATTAATAATTATATTAATACTAAAACATTATTGGTATAAATAATACTTTATTAATAAAAATAAAGTATTACATTATTTAATATTAATTATAGAAATAAAAATACATTATTTATAATCATATATTTATAAATAATAATAATAATACATTAATTATAATTATTATTT
>JZKD02S1617276.1:15566-30887 GCA_000966675.3 Picea glauca
TCTCGACTAATTATAATTATTATTAATTAGTAGAAAATGTATTTATTAATTAATAATAACAAATTATTAATAACAATAATCACTTTACAAATATTAATAATAATAAGTTATTATTAATAATTATATTAATAATAATAAGGTATTATTAATAATTATATTAATAATATAACATTAATAAATACTATTAATATTACTTTATTAATAAAATATTATTAATATTATAAATTCACAATAAAACATTATTTATAATATTAACTGTACTTTATTAATACAAATAAAATAATAAAACATTTATAATTAATAATAATAATAAATATAAATTATTTATACTTATTAATAATAATTGTATATTTATAACTAATAATATTAATAAAACTACATTATTTATAATTATTAATAAAAATATTTATAAAAATGTATTATTTATAATATTATTAACTATTTTTATTAATACAAATACAAATATATTACTTATAATATTAATAAAAATTTATTTATAATAATAAGATTCAAAATACTTCATTAATATTACAAATAGTATAAGAGCAGATATGAGCTCGAACCATGCCCAGGCTTCGGGCGAAATCCCGCAGAGGGGAAGCATGGTACAGGGTCGATTCTAGGCGTAAACGCATCTGTAAATTCAAACGAGCATTGGCTTTGGCTACCACCAGACGCAAGCAAAGACCTGGTACTCCACCCATGGCAATTATAGAAGAAATCAGTTGGGAGGAGGCACAACAACACTTCCCCTCACTCGTTAGCGCAGAAGGATCAAAGCCATTGCACGGAGTCGCCCAGTGGGACCTCAACACTACCATCGCGGAGGACCTCTTCCCACCATGCATTGTGGAAGAGGAAGCCCCTCCTGATGCCAGTACAGGAATGGTGAAGCCAGCAGGGTTGGCATCTCGCGTAGCGGGGGACTCTAGCATGGGAGCGCCCAACGTCAGTGGGAAATCGGACCAACCTCCAACCTCGGATTTTCGGTACCTCTCTCTCATCTTTGAGCTCTGACACCTGATGGAAGACCACGCTTTCCGCCTAGCGCAGTTGGACCAACGTCTCGACATGCTTTTTGTAGCCTATTCCAGAAGCTCTCCAAAGCGGCAGTGCCCGACGTGCGCACAGGCGTACTTGCTCCCGGTATGCTGCCATCAGAAGCAGAACAAAGCTCCTCGTTAGGAATTTTTCTGCTGTCTAGTTCAGTTTAGAAAGTTCAGTCACTTTTGTTTAGTTATGGTCTATGTTTTAAAACTCTCTAGCCTAATAGCCCTGGTTTCCCTCGGGCAGGGCACCCATATGTATAACTTGAAAACAGGACTACACGATGGCACATAACACCTAGCTGTCCTAGTTTCCTGTTGAGGCAGCACAGCTAGCGGCAATGATGGACACTATATTTTCTTTTTGTTAATATAATAGGTACTACCCTTTTTATCTAAAAAAAATATTACAAATAGTATAATAATAAAATATTACATTATATATAATATTATAAAAACTTTATTAATAATAATAAAAATCAAAATACTTTATTAATATTACAGATATAATAATAATACAATATTACATGATTATGAATGTAATATTATTATATTAATATTATAATATTATATAAATTAATATAATTAAATAGTATTAAGAAAAAAATTAATAAAATATAAAAATTACAAATATTAATAAAGTATTATATATTAGTATTATACATTTATACAAATTACAATATTAAAATATTAAAACAGTAATAAAGTAATATATTAAAAATGGATTGTTAATTAATACATTAATATATTCATAAATAATAAAGTATATATTCAATAAAAAATAAAAAATTAATAAAATATCAATGTATTAGAGTAAAGACTTAATAATGTTATAGAGTAAAACATTAATAAAATAGTAATACATAAATAAATAATTGATAAAATAAAATATTTAAACTATATTAAGTTTTAAAAAATAAAAATAAATATTTGTATGATATTACATTAAAGTATTAAAATAATAGTAAATTATTTATAGAATAATAAAATAATAATATTAATAAAGTAATGATGATGATGATGATTAACTTCCACTAAGACTTAATTGGTCTATTGGACCTTAAGAGGGTAAGTGATTACTTGTGATTCTTTAGAATTTTGTTTCTGTGCTCGAAAAGCATTAAGATAAGCTTTCCCAGGTCACCATACTTTTGTTGAGTTAAGAGGTTATGAAAGTTGGTAGTGTGATCAATATTTTGAAAATGAGATCTAATATGAGTATAGGCTCGACAATCTAAGAGAAAGTGATTTTCATCTTCAACCTTCTTAGTGTCACAAAGGTGACACACTCTTTCATCCCATTGCATTTTAGGAATTGACCAATGCCCAGTTTCACTATGGATCTCATGAGAATTTGTTCTTATCTTAGTAATGTTTATCTTTTTCTTTACACTTGGAAAAACAGATAGATAATTTTAATCTTCTAGATTAGGGTTGATTACATCTTTATAATACCTTAATTTTCTTTTTTCCTCTAACTCTTTATCACACCACATTTTTTCCTTAAATTTTGATTTGACATTTTTTTTAATAGTATCTTTATTCTGCAAAATGGTTTCTTCCATGATTCCGCAATAGTTTAGCCAAGACTGGGCATCTTTATGCCATCCTCGCTTGAGTCGATGATGGTTATGACTTGATTTTGAAGCAATTTTAGGTAGCCTTTTGTCTTGCATGTTGTTTAACTTGTTCTTATACATTAGGTATCTAGTCATAGCCATGCTCTCAATGGGGGAGAGGCTTGTTTCTACAAGAAGAATGAGATAGGGTGTATTTCCTTTAATTTTGCGATTATAGGTTATAAAGTTCTTTTGTATTTGATCTATCTTTCTCCAGGATTCACGAGAGATACTACAGCCCCAGACTTCACATCCATAAAGAATAACAGGTGTAACAAGAGTCTCAAAGAGGAGTTTCTTCTTATCCCAAATCCAAAGATCTGTTGATTTACAATTAGTTTCAAACCCATTATAAGATTTCCCTCCCACAATAATTCTTTTCTCAATGTTATAATTCCATTTGAGCTTGTGGTGAATATCAATTCCAAGATATTTGTATGAAGTCACTTCCACCAAGTTGTTGTTGTCATATAAAAAGGTATCATAAGGAATCTTATTTGATTTAATAATCATGACTTTAGTCTTATCAGTATTAACATTCATACCCATATTGGAGCCAAAATCCTTGAGGATTCTTAGTTGGTTTTAAAGATCATGGGGAGTCCTTTCCATAAGAATGATATCATCAGCATAAAGAAGAAGATTGATGACTATACCAGTGAGAGTAGGGCTGACACAACCTGTGTTCTCCAAGCATTCTTCTAACTTATCAATGTATATGCCAAAAAGTATAGGGGAGAAGGGACAACCTTATTTGACTCTGATATTGCAGTTAATCTCTTTTGACTAGCCTCCAATGTTTTTAAACTTCGAATAAAATACTCATACGTCCTTATGAAACAACCCACAACTCAAGAGGCACTTTTATCTCTTTCGACCTATTCCAAAGGTTTTTCCTAGGAACCATGTCAAAAGTTTTTCTAAAGTCAACAAAAAAACAAAAAAGATTGGTTTTAGTATTGCGAAACTCGTCTGTAATGATCCTAAATGTAACAAGATGGTCCACAGTTGAATGATATCTCCTAAGCCCACCCTAGCCTTTATCTCTTTTACCATGACTTTCTATCCAAATGTTAATCTTCTTTTCCAAAATAATTCCATAAAGCTTGGCTAAAATCAGGCTAATCATAATGGTCCTATAATTAGAGGGAATGTTTTGATCTCCATTTTTAAAAATAGGAACAATGAGGCTTTGTGTCCAAGGTTTAGGGAAGCCCTGCTTGATTGATAAATTGAAGATCTTTTGTATGTGAGGGATAATGATTGGCCCTCCAACTTTAAAATTTTTAACTTGGTAGCCTTCAATGTCCTTAGTTTTCCCATTTGCAAGCCACTTAACCCAAAACTCTATGTCATCAAAAGAAAAAACTTCTTCCTTTGTAGGGAAAATAGGAATGGTGTCCATGGCATTAGGGAACTCGTAAAGACTTTTAAGGCAAGAATTCCAGTTCGTTAAGGGAATCTTATTATTTTCTTTAGTATTGTGTTTTAGAATTTGGCTCTGGTGAAAACCCCTCGCCCTCGATGGCACAGTCTCTCTTACCAGGACCTTCGCTTTCCACGGGCCCGAAGAACTCAATGGTTCTTCTCTCTTCCTATCGGATTCTCTCCACCCACAGTTCACTCATCTCTATCCTCCTGGCCTTTACTTGGGGGATCATAACTTCACCTCTCGCATTATGAGCCACTCGGGATTTAAACTCCCGATACGTGAGTCACCAAGATGCCGAGATTCACGATATCGCGATCTCGCGGCTTCACTTCTCGTGAATCCAAAGTAACTCCCCTGCAGCTTCGGAGGCCGAGTCACCGATACAGAGTATCGCTACCTCGTCCCCTCGCGATTTCGCGACGTATGAGACCAACTGCTTGGCCCTTCAACTCCTGAGACCCGACGTCCCGAGATTTACATGCCACATGTTCCTCCGAAAGTCGACGCTCCCATGGAAACTGGAAATTGCTACCCACGATATCGGCGTGCATGGAACTCTTGCACTTGCCAACCCAGATATGCCGATATGCGATGGCAATTGGGTTCTACTTGCAGTTGAAGGTTAAATTTTTCCCAGGAGTTCAGGTCATCGATTCTCTTCCTTTTGAAGAGTCCTTCGCTCCAAAACTTCTCCCGTTCGGGCTTCACCTGAGTCTGTTCCACAATACTAGCAAGGAACTCTCCCTCCTGAGCTTTCACCAACTTTCTACTCAGAACCACTCTGAATTCAATTCTTCCATAAAATCACATACGCGGCATATGAAAGAAGTAAGTAACAAGAAGCAAATATGCAAAGGCACAATGCCAACAACACCCAGAAAATAAACATGTTCCTAAAATTTAACCATAGCCCTCCTGTTCTTCTCTTCCTAGGCTTGCCTCTGAGACTTTAGCTCAACCTACACTTCACCTGCACGGTTCAAATAACTCAGCACGACTTCTGAGCAATCACAAATGAGGGTTTAATTGTCCAGCTTCCTCAACGCACTCTATGCGGAGGTATTCCACTGCACTCTATGCGAGAATCTCCCATCTTAGATAGAGGAACGATTGAAACTCATTCTCTCATTCCCTCAGATTTCGAACTTTCCATCCAATCACATATGCATCATATAGACAATAGGCAAAACAAGAGGCAAATATGCAACAGCATAATATCAACAACACACACAGAATAATCACAGCCATGAAATTGAATCAAGCTTTACTATTAATTCAATATCTGTACATGGGGATTCTTCACCGGCTCTCTGAGTTTCTCTCCTTCTGCTTCCTGAATGCTAATGCTGAATAATAATCTCAATTATACAAAGGAGGTTGCCTATATTCGTTTTCCCTCCCGAAAGTAAAACTATCTAATCTACAGCTAATTCCTATCTAACTGCATTAAAACTATTAAATGACTTCCTATATATAACATAATACAAGTGCGCTCAGCTTTGAATGCCTTCATTTAAATGGCGGTGCAACAATCTTCAAAGTAATTAAAAAATGTATGTGTTGGCACTGTCCAGCTGTATCTCTTTATCCCCGCGTTGCTCGTTTCATGACGTCGTAGATGCTCCTGCATCATACTCCTCAGCTTAAAAGATTTCATAGGCTCCTGTCCATGAGCTCCTGCACAGTCTGCCCATATTTTCAAATCATTGTCTCTGTTTCCCAGCTGGCATCCTCCACTGGGTGATTTTTCCATTTCACCAGGTACTCAAAATATTGCTTCCTCCTGGTCTTCTTTCCAACTCGTTTATCCAGTATGCACTCCATCTGCGTTTTCTGTGCAACTGGTAATTGCTTCTGCCACTGGACCATTGGTTCCACAGTTCTAGTGCCTACTTCTTCAGTCCTGTAGGGGTATAAGTCTGAAATGTTGAAAATCGGAGATATCTCGATGCCCTCTGGCAACTTAGGCTCATATGCGTTCTCGCCAAATTTCCTAATAATTTTTCATGGCCTAATTTTCTTCATCTTGAGCTTGTTGTATGTTCCTCTTGGGAACCTTTCTTTCCTAAAGTGCGCTAGAACCATGTCCCCAACTTCAAATTGAAGTTGTCTTTTCCTTTGATCGACTCTGCGCTTGTACTCTTGGTTGGACTTCTGTAGTCGCTGCTTCACCTGCATGTGAAGTTCTTTCATCGCCTCAGCGAATCTTTCTAAACTCACGCTGCTAGTTTCATCTTGTTCTAGCTCCCTGAGCTCAGAAACTCCTCTCGGCTGTGTCCCATACAAAATCTGAAATGGACTCTTACCTGTACTCTGATTCACAGAATCCTTGTACGCAAATTCGTCCTGTGGTAAGATCTGATCCCAACTGGTGTGATGCTCAGTCACCAGGCTTCTCAATAAATCCCCTAAGATTCTATTGACCACTTTCGTCTGCCCATCTGTCTGCGGATGGTAAGAAGAATTGAATGCCAGGTCAGTCCCTAGCTTCTTCCATAGCGTCCTCCAAAAATTACCTATGAACTTGGTATCCCGATCCGAGACTATGCTTCTCGGCAATCCATGCAATCGGACAATCTCTTTAAAAAAAAAATTGCGATGTGGGTTGCATCGCTGGTCTTATGACATGGAATGAAATGTGCCATCTTCGAAAACCTGTCCACCACTACAAAAATGGAATCAACTCCTCGTTGTGTTCTCAGTAAACCCAACACAAAATCCATACTGATGGGTTCCCATGGCCTTTCAGGTATGGACAATGGCTGATAGAACCCTGTGTTCTGCTTTCAGCCCTTCGTGTGTTGACATATCCGACATCTATCAACAAATCTTTTAACATTAGCGCGCATGCTAGGCCAATGATATGATTTGCTCAGCTTGGAGAAAGTCTTGTCATGTCCAAAATGACCTGCTAAGCCTCCGCTGTGCTTTTCCTTCACTAAATTCTCCCTCATAGAGCAATCTGAAATGCACAATTGGTTGCCTTTGAACAACAATCCATCCTAGATCATGAAATCAATCCACAGACTCCTATCCCTAAGAACTGGGTTCTCGGTTGCCTCGTATGCCTCGCCAAAGTCTGCATCACCTGCATACATATCTTTCAGATTCTCAAAACCCAAAGTCTTGACCCTGAATTCCTGCAACAATAAACACTTTATGCTCAAGGCGTCAACTACCTTGTTGGTAGTCCCTGAAATGTGCTTTATCACAAATGTAAAATTCTGCATATATTCCACCCACTTTGCATGCTTTTGGTTCAACTTCTCTTGTTGACTCACGAATTGCAATGCATGATTATCACTGTATAAAACAAATTCCTTGGGTATTAAGTAATGCCTCCACTTCTTCAATGCCTATATGATAGCATAGAACTCTTTATCATATGTGGAGTACTTCAGTTTTGCATCATCCAGCTTCTCGCTGTAATACGCTACAGGTCTTTCATCCTGAATAAAGACCCCTCCAACAGCATATCCACTAGCATCACACTTCACTTGGAAGGTCTTCTAAAAATCCGGCAACACCAGAATTGGCTGCTCAGTAATCTTTCGCTTCAACAAATTGAAGCTCCTTTCAGCCTCTGATGTCCAATGGAAAACCTTATGCCACTTCTTCACAGTGTCCATCATTGCGGCATTGATTCTACTAAAATTCTGAATGAATTTTCTGTAGAATATTGCCAACCTATGAAAGCTCCTTACCTCAAACACATTTCTTGGCGATGGCCAATTCCTGATTACTTCAACCTTCTGAGGATCCATCTTCAATTCATTTGTCGAGATTACAAAGCCCAAATAAATGAGTTCTGTCTGCATGAAGGAACACTTCTTCGAATTGATCAACAACTTCTCCTGATGTAGCCTTCTCATTACAATGGCCAAATGCCTCAAGTGTTCAGCCTTCGTCTTGCTGAAAATTAAGATATCATCAAGGTATACGACCACAAATTTGCCGATGAATTCTTGCAGGACTTCATTCATCGGCCGTATAAAAGTGCTTGGCACGTTTGTCAATCCAAATGGCATGACCAGCCATCCGTACAAACCCTCATTTGTTTTGAATGGCGTCTTCCATTCATCTCCCTCTCGCATTCGGATCTGATGATATCCGCTCTTGAGATCTATCTTTGAAAAATAATTTGCCCCACTCAGGCAATCCATCAAGTCATCCATTCTCGGTAGTGGAAACCTGTACCTGATGGTGATTTTATTAATTGCCCTGGAGTTTGTACACATCCTCTAGCCTCCATTCTTCTTTGGACTCAGTACCATTGGAACGACACATGGACTAAGACTTTCTCTCACCAGTCCTTTATTCGGCAGATCCTGTACCTGCCTTTTGACTTCCTCATTCTCCTGAGGTGTCAACCTGTACGCTGCCTTATTTGGCAAGCTTGCTCCGGGTATGAGGTCAATGTGGTGACTCACACTCCTCATCGGTGGCAACGAACGCGGGAGTTCATCCACAATGATATCAATGAACTCTCCCAACAGTTCCTGAATCTCCTCTGGTAAGTCATCCACTCTTGTGCTTGTCAGGACAATTTTCGATTTCCGGACAACAAAGAATTGTGGATCTTCATTCTCCTCCAGCTCTGTGAGAAGTTCTTTCCCACTCATGAGAAGTATGATATTGCTCACTTCCAGCTTCACCTCCTTATCCTTTACCGGATGTAATGTATGCGATCTCCCATCCTTCTCCAAGGTGTATGTGTTCATTCTCCCATCATGAACAACATGTCGGTCATACTGCCATGGTCTACCCAATAATACATGACAGACATCCATGGGAATGACATCACACAGAATTTTATCTTTATAATCACCTATTTTAAATTCAACCAAGAACTTTCTCGTAACACATACCTAGTGTCCTTTCTGCAGCCATGTCACTTTGTATGGACTCAGGTGTCTGTTCGTTTTCAACTCCAATTTCTCCACCATCTCGGTCGAAATGAGATTATCGGTGCTTCCACTGTCCACTATGACCTTGCATTTCCAGCCCTTGGTCTTGTAAGTCGTCCGGAACAGTCTGCATCTTTGCGCTGAGCTGTCCACCTTTTTCTCAGGTTTCAAAAGGACCTTATGCACTGTCAGTGACTTCCCACTTCCAGTGTCTTCATCCTTAACATCGTGCCTCTGCGCCTCAGCAACATGAGCTTTTCCTCTATCCAATTTCCTATCTGGATAGTCCACGGCTTTGTGTCCGTCTTTCCCACACATAAAACATGTGATAATTCCTCCACGGCCTCTTCCTCTACCTCGGGTATGAGGAATTACATTTTCGTCAGCATATCTGCCACCTTTCTCGGTATGCTGCCTCCTCAGCTCAAAGTTTTGTTTCCTTTGTTCAAATTGTGGCTGCCTCTGCTGTGAGGTATCACCCCTCTCCACTCTACCCTAAGGATTCTGAGTTCTCTCTTGGGCAATCGCTTTGCCTCTGGGCTGACTTCTTCCTCACCCTCATTGTCCTTGCTTATGACTCAGCTTCTCTTCGGCCTTCAGAGCCATCTGGTACGCATCCTCAACTGTGCGGATGGTCAGCATGCTCAATTCATCATGAATATCATACCTGAGACCATTCAGATACCTCGCCACTTTTTCATCATCACTCTCCCGATGACCAGCTCTGATGTTGAGCCTATAGAACTCTTCGGTGTACTCTTTCACCATCATCAACTTTTGTCTCAGGTTCTGCATGCGCCTGAACAGAGTGATCTGGTAGTCTCTCGGGATGAATTTCGCCTTCATCTTGGCGATCATCCTGTCCCAGCTCTTAATCTTTTGTTTGCCTTTGCAGTGCCTATCTGCCTGCAACTCATCCCACCATAAGGCTGCATGTCCCTTCAGCTTCATGACGGTGTGCCTTACCTTCTTGTCCTCTTCGATATCTTCGTAATCGAAGTAGGTATCTAATGCTCGAATCCAATCCAACAATTCTTCTGCATTTAGACTTCCCTCATAGATGGGAATGTCCATCTTCGTCTTCGAGCTCATTCTACAAATGGCTCTAATCACCCTTTCAGTTGCTGCATCCTCTACCGTAACTTCTTCTTCGGCATGTCCAGACTCCTCTTCAACTTCGGAGTTGTTGAGCTCTGCTGCTCCAGCACCACGCCTTTGGGTGGTCTCCATTTCTTCAAGTCTGGCTTGGAGATCCCTCATCTCTCGTTCCATCTCAGCATTACCTGCTGGCCTACCCCTTCTTTGGACATCCCTGTCTTCACGATCGGGAGATTGCCTCTCTCTTCTGGGCGGCATGGCGGAATCCTCTTCTCTCTGTTACTTGAACAAAGAGAACTTCTTTCCCTACTCTGATACCACTCTTGGTGCAAACCCCTCGCCCTCGACGACACAGTCGCTCTTACCAGGACCTTCGCTTTCCACTGGCCCGAAGAACTCAACGGTTCTTCTCTCTTCCTATCAGATTCTCTCCACCCACAGTTCACTCATCTCTATCCTCCTGGCCTTTACTCGGGGGATCGGAACTTCGCCTCTCGCGTTATGAGCCACTCGGGATTTAAACTCCCGATACCCGAGTCACCGAGATGCCGAGATTCACGATATTGCGATCTCACGGCTTCACTTCTCGCGAGTCCAAAATAAATCCTCTTCGGCTTACGAGGCCCGAGTCACCGATACCGAGTATCGCTACCTCTTCCCCTCGCGAGTTCGCAACGTATGAGACCAACTGCTTGGCCCTTCAACTCCCGAGACCCAACATCCCGAGATTTACATGCCACTTGTTCCTCCGAAAGTCGACGCTCCCACGAAAACTCGAAATCGCTACCCGCGATAGCGACGTGCATGCAATTCTCGCACTCACCAACCCCGATATGCCGATATCCGATGACAATTGGGTTCTACTTGCGGTTGAAAGTTAACTCTTTCCTAGGAGTTCAGGTCGTCAATTCTCTTCCTTTTGAAGAGTCCTTCACTCCGAAACTTCTCCCGTTCGGGCTTCACCTGAGTCTTTTCCACAATAATAGAAAGGAACTCTCCCTCCTGAGCTTTCACCAACTTTCTACTCAGAACGACTCTGAATTCAATTCTTCCATAAAATCACATACGCGTCATATGAAAGAAGTAAGTAACAGGAAGCAAATATGCAAAGGAACAATGCCAAAAACACCCAGAAAATAAACATGTTCCTGGAATTTAACCACGACTCTCTTGTTCTTCTCTTCTCAGGCTTGCCTCTGAGACTTCAGCTCAACCTGCACTTCACCTGCACGGTTTGAATAACTCAGCACGAGTTCTGAGCAATCACAAATGAGGGTTTAACTATCCAGCTTCCTCAACGGACTCTATGCGGAGGTATTCCACTGCACTCTATGCGGGAATCTCCCAGCTTAGACAGAGGAATGATTGAAACTCATTCTCTCATTCCCTCAGATTTCGAACTTGCCATGAAATCACATATGCAACATATAGACAATAGGCAAAACAAGAGGCAAATATGCAACAACATAATATCAACAACACACAAAGAATAATCACAGCCATGAAATTGAATCAAGCTTTACTATTAATTCAATATCTGTACATGGGGATTCTTCACCGACTCTCTGAGTTGCTCTCCTTCTGCTTCCTGAATGCTAATGCTGAATAATAATCTCAATTATACAAAGGAGGGTGCCTATATTTGTTTCCCTCCCGAAAGTAAAACTTTCTAATCTACAGCTAATTCCTATCTAACTGCATTAAAACTATTAAATGCCTTCCTATCTATAACATAATACAAGTGCGCTCAGCTTTGAATGCCTTCATTTAAATGGCGACACAACAATCTTCAAAGTAATTCAAAAATGTATGTGCTGGCATTGTCCAGCTGGATCTCTTTATCCCCGCGCTGCTCGTTTCATGACGTTGTAGATGCTCCTGCATCAGGGTCCATAAATTCTTAGGATTCAACTTGTATAGTTGTGAAAGTTGTTCTCCTCTCTTATTGATATAGTGTATTTTTTTCCTTTTAATTAGGGATTTGTACGTATTTATCTTATTGAGTTTTAAGGGATCGTTAGAAGCATCCTTAATGGTTTTCCTAGCAATTTTACATTCTTTATCATACCAAGGGTTGGTTGTTCTATTATTCTTTTTATGGGACACCTCGAAAGAGAACTTGTTAATAGAAGTGGAAAGGGTAGTTGTAAAATTATGATAGAGTTCTTCAATGTTGTAATTATGAGTTAGGAGGTTTAATTTACTATTTAAATCCTTTAAGAAAATGTCATATTTACTTTTTTCAAAGTGAAAATTCCTTTGATTATTAGAATTCTCTTCAATGGTGCTCACATGCATGGAAAATTTTAGAGTTAGGGTTAAAGGCTTATGATCAAAGTGAGGCTGATGGTCATTTAAAAGGTCAAAAGTTGTTATTTGGTTGGAAATGGGGATATCAGATATCACATCATCTACAACACTACTACCTAGCCCATGAATACAGGTCATTTGGTTGGAGTTTGGCCACTTCAATAATCCATTGCAAATTATTAGGTCTTGAGAGCTCCAGAGCTTGACTAACTCAGTACCAAACAAATTCTCAATTAGGTCTTCAGAGCTTCTTTTGTAGCTATTAGATAAAACAAGGTCCTCATCTAGCCATAAAGGATTATGTTTGGAGTCATCACTTAAAAAAGAGTAGTTTGTTTAGTGGTAGTCCTAGCATTAAAGTCTCCTAGCACGAGGATATTACCTTCATTTTTCAAATTATATATATCTTGTTCTAAAGTATTATAGGGGCAATTTTTATCTAGATTATTTTTCTTATAAAAAGTAAAATTAATAGGTACAAAATAACAAATTTCTATATACATATTTTTATCATTAGTGTTTGAAATTTCTATCCAATTGTATTGATTAAGGGGGTCAATCTTATGAAGTTGAATGTGAGGAGAAATGATTTTTCTAATATAACGAGCTATGCCTTCTATCCCTCTATGGTGGGATTTTTTGTTCCATGCCGACCACAAGACAAATCATTCCATGTTAGGGACCTTAGACTCCTCATGCTCCCAAGTTTCAGTTACACAGATAATATCAATATCACTCGAGATCCAACTTATCATAGGAACTTTGCACATGGAAAGCCATGACAATTCCAAAAAAGGATTCCAAGTGTCCCAAATTCCTATTTATTATTATCCTTCTGGTCTCTATCCCTAACAATAGCTTTTCGATTTCTGATTATTGCCCATTTTCCTTCTTTCGTGGCTTCTTTTACCATTTAAGCTTCCTTCCTTAATTCAGCTTGGTCTTCGGGAATGAGGTCTTCATTTATAAATATTCCTGATCCTTTTAAGCTCAGAGATTTACTAAGTATGCTATATTTATGGTCATTACAACTTACTTTGACACAAATCAACCTATATTTCTAATCAATTATTTTTCCTAGCCTATTCTCTTCTATGAGGTAAGTTGTATCAATTTGTGATTTATTTTTTAATTCTTCTTTTAATATTGCTAGTGTATCCTCCTCTTGTTGTTATTTTATACCAAAAATTATGAGGTTCAAGGATCTTTTGTTACGCTCATGGTCCAATTCAATTATCTTATTCACTTCCTCTTTGATGGGTTTGATACCCAATTTGTTTTCCATATTATCGACGATCAAATTGTTTGTTAGTTTTTCTTCTAACTCTTTAATCCTATCTCTCAAGTTGTGATTTTCTTCAACCCTTCCTTCTTGGGTTGATTAATAATACAAATACACATTAATACATTATAATAATGTACTACCTAATTAATTATTAAAATGTTAATTTTTTTTTTAAAGTATATTATAATTAATATATTACTACATTAATAATACATAGAATTATGTATTAGTCAAGTAATTTTACATTATTAAAGAATACATTAATAAAGTAAAACATAAAAAGAAATATTATTAAAGTCACATTGTGATGTTGGAAAATGCACGTCAGAATGTGGCATTGGGAAATGTTATTAAAGGGGCATGGCGACATTGAAAAATGCACATCACAATGTGACAATGAAAAATATTTGTCTTAATGCGACGTTGAGTAAAAATCGTGAGATGGTTAAAAGAAATTACAAATATATTAAAAATAATATATTAATACATGAATGTATTATAAATAAATTATAATTAATATATTAATGTAGTAATAATCAACACAAGTATGTATTAGTGAAGGATTTATACATTATTAAACAATTTATAATAAACTATAAAGTATTAATAAAGTAAAACCTAAAAATAATTTTTTTAAGTGATATTGTGACATTGGGAAATATTTGTTGTAATGCGACGTTGACCAAAAAGTGTTAGATGGAGACATTGGGAAATTATGATGACAGTGGGAAGGTGAGAAAATTTCGACAGTGTGGTGTCCATAAAATCCTTTTATTCGGGGATGCATTTTACATTTTCACATTAAATTTTAGTTATAGTTGTGTTGCATTCTTAATGCCACATGTAGATCATGTAATTTATAAATTGCAACATCATAAAATCTATGACTTAATTGCATCCATATATACATAATATATAATGGTGTGGATAAGATCATAGTACTCAGATCATAGTATTGAGATTTTATCCCTTAGTACATTGTGAATTTTCTTTCTATATATTAATAACACATGTGGATCATATAACTTATAAATTGTACCATCATAAAATCTATGACTTTTTTTCATCCATCACTTTCGAGTTGTGTTGCATTGTTAATGCTCATGAACCTTTAAACATTTGTTTTGAGTAAAAAAATGTGTTTCCTTGTATAAGGGTAGATGATGGAGACATTGGGAAATGATGATGACAATGGTAAAGTGGGAAAAGTTCGTCATTGTGGTGTCAATAAAATCCTTTTATTCGGGGATGCATTTTTTATTTTCACTTTAAATATTATTTATAGTTGTGTTTCATTCTTTATGCAACATGTGGACCATGTAATTTATAAATTGCAACATCATAAAATGTATGAATTATTTTCATCCATATATACATAATATATTATGGTGTGGGTAAGATCATAGTATTGAGATTTTATTGCTCACTACATTCTGAATTTTCTTTTTATATATTAATGGCACACATGGATCATATAACTTATAAATTGCACCATCATAAAATCTATGACTTTTTTTTCATCCATCACTTTTTAGTTGTGTTGCATTTTTAATGCTCATGAACCTTTAAACATTTGTTTTGAGTAAAAAAATAGTGTTTCCTTGTATAAGGGTAGAAAATAAAT
>JZKD02S1617276.1:31937-45452 GCA_000966675.3 Picea glauca
CAAAAGGGCATATCATATTTTCATATCATACTTTCATCCAAAAGGTCATATGATATTTTCATATTTCAGAAATTGATCTTAACCAAACATCTGAATGAAATTTAAGAAATATAATTTGAAAATATCTTTTCAAATTTAAGAAAACATTTGTTCAAAAATTTGTAAACTCTGTTCATTACAATTTTACTCAACAACTATATAAAGACTATATCATTCCATGATAAATGAAAGGTGAGTTTACATCAACACCAATCATTACAAAAATATGTTGTAATTGCAACATTGAATTCTTCATGCTTAAGAGAAAATGAAATGTATTTTCAAACATGTGACACTCAATACCAATTGTCACAAAGATGAATTTTTTTAAAAGAGTAAAGAATTTTTCTTGTTCGGCGATTTGATATAGAGCCCAACTAAAGCTTGAAAATTCTCTGTTGTCCAAAATCCTGGTTGAGAAAATTACAACAATAATTAGAAGTATAATGTATAATCAAAACAACAACAAGTTTGATGAGTTTCAAAAACATTCTATAACATTGAAGGAAAGGGATAAAATATATACATTGAAAAACATTACATAAAAACATATTTATGTTTAAACTTCAAAAAATGAAGTTTCCAAATATAAAAACATATCTAAATCCCATAAAATTGTCAGAATCTTACTCTAATATGCAACCAGATTGGTGGCATCGATAACACCAATTAATATTGACTTGACCATGACCATTTTGTCTATGAAGCCAATCTTTTCTCAAATGTCTCCCCGCTTCCCTATCACATATATGCATATATGTGTGTATAATTTCCTTTAGTGTAGAGAAGAATTGCAAAGATGGATCAAATAAGTCAAACGATTCACCATGTAGGTTGGCAACCACAGATTGAATTCCATGAAGAAAATGCTCCTCTTGTGTTATTTCATGCAAAGCAAAACCAAACTTCAAAGCATCCAAGTTTTCCATAACTGCAGGATAGGGAAAACAAAAATAAATAAACTATGAGCTGAAATACAAATAGAAAGTGTGTATGGAAATTTTCAAAATTTGTTTCGTGAGTTACAAAAAATATTAGCATAAAATATTACATGTACGAGACTCCAACTATTCATATGAGAGAAATATAAACATTTATTTCCATGCATACTAATATAAATTTTGTAATGTTACTAGTTAGTAACAAATGAATGTAACAATATAAATAATTATATTCTTTTGCTATAGAAATAGTAAAAGGAAACTACTAAAGGTGTAAAACATATAAAAAAATAGAGAAGAAAAGATTAATAGGAGAATAGTAACTACGGATGACAAAAAATCAACAAAACAGACACATTTTATGAAGAGATAAAGTACTTACATGGGATGCTACAATGATAAGGAGTGTAATCATTGCTCTTCTTTCTTCCTAATAGTAACATAAGCACTATTTTTCATCTTGGAATAACATTTAAAAGAGAAAGGTGGAGATATGCACAAACCATCTATCGATTTCACTCTTGATATGGATGTGAAGTTCAACCCTTGACGCTCTTTCTTGCCTATATCAATAGTATCTCGATCTAAAGTCAACCCCTGTGATTTGTGTATAGTAAGGGCCCATGCCATCTTTAGAATAATTTGTTTCCAATTTCCTCTTGTAACAGGTGTGATGGGACCAATATTCAAATTATCTTTGTCGAAAGGAACACCAATGTACTTATCAAAAAGAACAATAGTGAATAATGGAAGTTGGGGTGGATTTGTACCAGGGCTATAGTAAATTTGTTGAATGTAACCAAGTGCACCATTAACTAATCCAGCTTCAACCCAAAAATTACATGTCAACATGACACATTGACCAGGGCATAGCAAAACCTCACGTTCTAGTTGATCATCATCAACACCAACAATTGCAACCCATCTTGTATGCTTAGCTACAAATCGTGCAATTGAATTATTTAAGGACTTTAACATTTGTCTATTATGCAAGTTGACCAAATCATTTTTTGGGAACAAGTGAATTGTTGAATCAAATAAACTTCTTTCCACTAGAGGCAAACTCATATCATCTCCTGACATAAGAAGATCCCAACATTCAATAACAGGTTCAACGTTTCTTATGTCATTCAAGAGTTGTCAAAAAGTGGCTTGCCTTGGATGATTTCCTTCTTGTCGAAATACTGTATCCAAAGTTACAACAATGTTGAACTTTTTCCATAAAACTTTCCCTCTTGTATTACCTGCATACAAAGGATTATCTTTGAGAGGAGGCAATTGAACAAGGTCACCCACAATAATGATGGATCTGCCACCAAAAGGAGACATTTTTTTATCGGGAAATTCTTCTCGTAATCGAGAATCTATCTGTATGAATAATCTTGGTCCTAGAAAGATCATTTCATCAATCAAAATATATTGAATATGCCTCATTTCTTCTTGAAATATTGCAAGAGATTGTCCTTTTAGTGGTCTCATATCTTTGATAGGAATTTTTACAGTGGAGTGTATTTTTTTTGCATGTATATTAAAAGTAGTTATTCCTACCAGAGCGAGTAAAAGAAACGGACTATGGCCATTATCTACTGAAGCAGAAACAACATGACAAATAAAGTGAATAAGAAAGGAATTTCCAGTGCTAGCAGTGCCTTGTATAATCATGTGAAGAAGTTCACAATTTTCATATTCAACTGAGTGTCGTAATATGATCTCAAAGGCCTGTCGTTGTTTCTCTAACAAGGATGTTGGTGAAGGAATTGTGGAAAGAGAATTTTCAACAATTTCACCCCTAGATTTGGCAATTTTTATAAAATCTATAGCTTCTTCGGCAACATCATTTGAAACCATCGATTTCTCCCAATTAAAGAATATATCAAATTCTCTTCGACCAAGAGTTTGAAGGTCAAAAATTGTGATATTGTTAGGAGGTATCAAGCGAGACAAAACTTTCCATTCTTCAAAATCATCTTCAAAAATGGTTTCTTGTTCATGGGAATATTCATCTTCATCAGCAATATCAGAAGGTATAGAAAAATGATCAACATGCCATGCTCGATATCGGAAATTCCGCCAATTTTCAATCATTGTTTCATTGGAGAGGCAAATATCACTGGGAATATTATGAAATGGTTTGTACAAAAGTAACTCAGTCCAACAAAAAGTCTTAAATTCATTATAAGCCTCACTAGGAATAGAATAAAAATGTGGCAAACTCGAACAATGGAATGAACATATCTATGCTTCCATGGTTTTTTTTTACATTTTCCATCAAAGGTCAAAGATCTTGCTATTTCTATGATATACAAATGATCAAGAAATGAAGGTTGATTTTGATATATTTGAACAAAACTATCTGGATCAGAAAATTGATGGGGATCGGTTGATACTTTCTTGAAAACCTTTCTACCAACATTTAAGAAAAAGAATTTCCTACTGCAAACCACACGAGGTAGCTTCAATAACATATGACATGTTTCTTGTGCACCAATGTCACAGACAACAAGGGTTTCTACAAGGAACCTTTTGTATGCACACAATACAGGAGATTCTAAGCCGCTTGCATTTGAAATTCTAGTCAACATATCTTGGTAAATTTTTGTTCTCTTTTCTACCTTGGAAGCATACTTTGCAATATATTTCAAGACAACATGTCGAAAAACCACAGGATGACAATCAAAATTAGCACGCCACATTGCAAGAATATCAACATTATGAACATTTATCATATCATCACTTTTTGCAGACTCGTATCTCCTTTTCCCTTTCTCATCTATGAACAATATTGAATCATCCCAAACCTCCCATGGAACATTGTATCTACATTTGAGAATAGACCCTTTTTTTGCAAACAAGAATCTACACTACAGTTTGTATGTCTTTGAACATGATTTAACAAATGATCATAATCATCTTTATCATTACAAGAGAGAATTTGTTCACCATTTAATAGGCATGGATCATCATTTAATATTCTTGGAACCATAATGTTTCTTCCACGTGGATTCCATGTTGTTACATATTTATCAAAGAATGTCTTTGCAACATGCACATGAGAAGGGTTTGACGAATCCAACGTGACCATGTTTGGTGCACCTTCCAACCACAAGAAACCATGTATGTGGGTTGAACCTCTATGTTGCCACTCATACCTAAAAAAAAGTATGTATATTATATAAATTTAGTAAACATATCTAGAAGAGTACAAGAGGAATGTGAAGGTAAACAAAAAGTAGAAATCCATCAAAACAAACCTGTACCAAATTTCTTTAGCTTTAAGATTATTTTTTATGACTTCTTCCTCAAAGATTTGAAATCTTTGATGCATATACATGGAAACAAGATGCGGGTACTTGATGACATTTTCAATTTTTTTACAATCATTTAAACGATGAGAATGTGCATTTTTGGGCATGACATTGTGTAAGTGAGGCCAATTTGTGTCAGCTGCACTCAAAGTAAAAAACAATGTTTGACAACCCAACTAAGTAATCATGTCAGAGAGTTAAGAATGACACTTTGTCCAATAGGGCCTTGTACCTCGAAGAGTAGAACCAAAATGCATAAGATGCTCAACCAACTTATTGTCAGATAAATCAATGAGTTGTTTCTGCAAGTCTAGAATTGTTGTAGGTGAGTTATCATGTATATTCTTCTTTACAAATACTGCAGCAGTTGCTTGGCTACGATGGTGCATAATCATGTTCAATAATAAATACCGAAACCTTGGATGCCTTCCAAATCTCTGATCAAAGAATATGAGAAGATGTAATCCATATTCATGCAGTTGAATATTACAAATATGAGGATGCAACCAATCAGCCTCACCAGTGGGGAATAATTTAGGGAAAACCATGTCCAATAACCCTTCTGTATTATATTTATTGATGGGAGACAAACCAATGTCTCGCTAGTCCAATTGTTCAACGAGTGTGGAATCTGCATTTTGAATGAATTTTTTTATTTCTTCCATTTCTCTCCCTTCATTGGGTAGTCAGGAAACAAAATATGAAGGATGAGCATGTAAATGATTAGGAGCCAACGCTTGATTGTTAACAACATTATTCTTTCTTTCTTGAATATCACAATCAAAAAATTTAAGCCTACTTGACACATATGTTGGCCTTTCAGGGAGAGAAGCAAGTGAATCCATGCCGATTTGAACATCCCTGTAATATTTATCCATTTGGATTTTGCAACGCAATACATCCAAAACTCGTGATCTCTTTACATAGAATTCATAATGTTTAGATTGTTTACCACGTCTCCTAACAATGAGGATTTCAAGATCTTCAACATGTCGTGGAAGTTTTCTTTCAATCATGGAAATATCTCGTGAAAGCTAATTGTGTGACCACTATATTTATATTCCCACCATGAGCATGTGTCACTTGCAATATTGGATTAACCCTTGCTATTAGCATCTCTTCAACTTGGCTAAGAACATTTAGAACATGAGGTTGGTCACTTGGATCCATGTTATTCCAATGAGAGAAACAGTGGGAACCTCACTCATATCCACACCTTTTTCACATAGGACCTTCATACCCTCTCAAAAATTGGATTCCAAGATAAGATTCCCGACAAACATGGTACATTTGCACAATGGAGAGGCTATAAATCTTAGCTCGAAATTTTTTATGAACTTCGATCATGTCGGTATGAAATTGATGGAAAAAAGGTTGATTCACTTGATGGATATGAACTCTAGACAACAGAGCATGTCCAGGACCAATGTCAAAGGACCTACCCAAATTTGGTCCAAGAGGAATTGTTGCATTGCTTCCAACATTTCTTTCCCTTGAATTTATGAAGTGCATATCTCTATTTTGATTTCATTGAATAGTGTCCTAGTAAAAAAAAGATATATAAATGTTAAATTCCAACTTACTAACTTACAAGACTTGGACAAATAAAATCCTTGGAATGCCAACGACGAACAATTACATTATATTGCGAATAAGATGGTCTTGGTTGACGTGGACCAAGGTTATGAGAAGGCTCCCCTTGAGTTTGAACATGTGTTGCTGGAATATATTGGTTGTTGATTTCTATACCTCTATTGGAATGGTTAGTGTGTTCCAAATAAGAAGAAAATAAAATGTTAATTTACTAATTTTAGTAATCTATATATTGAAATGTTGTTGAAGAAATTTAACAAAGAATTATGGCACTTGAATACCTTAGTTGTTCCAAGGGAAATAGTTCTAATTTATTCTATTGGTGAATGGATATTAGCTCTAAAATTTGGAAGAGGAGACATAGATCCAACAAGAATGGGTAAAGGATGCAAATTATCAACCAAATTGCCAAGAAAATTACTATCACTCACAAATTCACATGGCCCTATATTTTGAATGTCTTCGAGAACTCTTCCATGAAGGTTTTCCAGCCTTCCTTCATGCTGCAGCCTAAGAGTTTCATTTGTTGAAGACTGGGGGTTGTCATTTGAATCAAGGTTTTGAACATGATCATCTTTTGGAATATGAGAAGTTTTCGCAATGAAGACAACATTGTTATGAGATTGTGGAACAAAAGAAATATCTAGAGTATGAAATTATTGTGGGAAAGAAACATCAACATGTATCGTTGTTCGCATGATAGCAGCTAAACTTTGATACTTACTACTATCAAAAAAATAATTTTGAATATTATTTCGAGTGGTTCTTGTATGATACAAAGCTCTTCTACGTTCATTTATTTCATCTTTGTTTTCTTGATACCGTAAACGATGAATTTCATTTCTCTTCTCACATGTTATCGGTGAATGAGTCCGTTTAGTCATACGTTTACTTGTGCCTTTAGTAAACATTTCTACAAAAGGAAAAAATACATCATGATTAACTTGGCATATATTGTGCCTTCAATAAACATTTAAATCTTTAGTAAATAAATTTTACTAAACATATATTGTGCATTCAGTAAACAATCTTTATATCAATCCATATGATAATGATATGAAACTAAAAATTATCACAATTGAATATCAATCCATAAGACGTGTACAACATGTTTGATAATATTATGAATTCTTTATTATAAGGAAAAGTAGACTAAGCCAACAAATCTATTCCCAATGGTGGAATGTCATCAACAAAATCCATGTTTGGAAGTAGTGGGAAAACATTTCCATTTTCAATCAAATCATTGAAATGGTCTTGAAATGGAAATCTCAACTGATAGTTTTGTAACATGGATACATTTGTGATATTTGTTGGGACACAAGATCTGGTCATCAAATCATAGAACATGAGTGGAACTTCATTGTTCTTGTACATGAGCACTATATCATCCACTAGTTCCAAATGGAATATATCCAGAACATTTTATATTTATGTTTGTTGAAAGGTGTTGCAAAAAATTCCATTTAAATCCCGAGTCATCCTCAAAACACTCCAAACTTCGTTCAATATATGGTTTACCAAATATAAAGTTATCCACTTCTTCAATAGACCAAACAGAGGTGGAACCATCATTGATGACGAATATAAGTTGGTAATTGTATAATGCCAATGACATACATCATATGTCTCGGATTGGAACAAAAGAAAAACCCCACTGATTATTTAAAACATCCATCCAATATATTGTGTACCCATAGTAAGGGTAGTCTTCATAATATTTGTTCAAATATAGAAAATAAATTTTACTTTTATAAACAACTACCTCTTTTTGAGGTGTAGTGCCACCGTAAGGAATGTTTGTACTCCTCGACACCTTGTGAAAGCTACTGCAAATGAAATAATTTGATTGCATGTTGTTCGAAATATGTTTCAAAACAACCCATTCATATTTTATAGCACTGACATTTTCCAAGATTGTAAAGAAACCCGAGTCTCCAACCCATATAGAACCTATGTTTTTGAATTACTTTGTAAATGGATTCATCACAAAATAATTCTTTGTAAGGGAGCATCTTATTGGTAAAGATAACAAAATCATGGATCGAATAGTGCATTCAATTGTGTAGCTGGAATCTATAAATGGCACATGAAAACAACAAACACGACCAGTTTGATGAAGGTATCCTCCAACGAAATAACCATGCTCACCATAGAGCAAAGGAATTAGAAAACCAAATTCATTGCAGGAAAGTCGATGATAATGCATGAGGAATGAAGGGGTTTGTAGAATAGCATTCCAGTGTTTAAAAACGGCTAAATCTTGTCAAAGTGAAAAAGGAGCCAATAAAATATCAGCTCCAAAATCTGGAATGGAAAATAACTCCATATTGTTGGATCCATAACGATTTCAAGAAGTTTCCTAGCACTAGAAAAATAGGAGTAAAGTGATTATAACTTTTATAGAATGAAATCTATAACAAAAAGATTGTAAAATAAATCAACCACTTCTAGGCATGAAATATTTTATTTGAATATAAATTCTAGGCATAAGTGAATATAAATCAACCACTTGTGAATATAACTTCTAGGTATCAAGTGAATATAAATTTAATAAATCAAACAACCATTCTAATAAATGCAATGAAGATGAGGGCTTAACACCCAAAAAAATATAATCCAAAATGAGAGATAAAAAATTCTTTATAGGTGTTGTTATATTGAGCATATTTATAGTAAACATATATAGAATAATAATCCAAGCAATAATTTTCTTTCAATTCATTAATTTTCTGCCAATTCATTAAGTACAAAGAAAGATTTTCTGCCAATTCATTAATTTTCTGCCAATTCATATCTTATTCATATCTTAAGCAAAAATTTAAGGAATGGTTTAAAATACACATTTGTTTTTCTGAGTTGATAAATATATATGATCTATTCCACACTTAAAATAGATCAGTGGTGATATGAAAAACCTGTGTGATCATGTCGATGCCGCGTTTGGCTTGGCTTTTCAGATTTCACTCGGGCACTAATGGTTTTGGTTTATACCCTCACACTAACATAGACGCATTTAAATTAATTAGTTTCTTCTTTGTATTATCATATCTAAGCTTCCTTGTATTAGCATATGGAACCTGGGTATCTGACTTATGGTAGCATATCTTCTCGAATTTTAAGGTGTACATATACATATATTAACATTCTCACCAGATGAGCTTTACGGTTTGACAGTGGAGTTCGTTTGCATTCAATTGCAAGCTTTATCCAATGCCACGCACAAAGCCTTCCATGGATTTTCCAACCCCAATATATCTTTTCTCATAGCAATTCGCTGGTTATATCATTCTTGTTTTTGGTTTGTTGTTCAGGTAATATTAATCTCAAAATTTAACGCCTCGACATTTAAATAATAAACAAAGATTCAGACATGATGAGCAAAATTCGAGTGCTTCCAAGATGGATCAACAAAGTTGTCTTGGATACCGTCAGAGCATTCGAGGGATACGATGGGAGGCAACTGTCGAGGCGGGGATTTTAGGTATTGGGCAGGGTTTCAGGTATAATGATATTTATGAAAGTATGATTCAATAGATAGCTGATTTTTATATATTTTTTGGTTTTGTGGTTGGTGGTATATCTCCCACTTTATTTTGACCATCATCAATGAATCTACATCTATATTATATTATAGAGGGAGGGTGGGACGGCGGGCATGAATGGAGTATTTATAATATAAATACTTCATTCGTGCTGTCCTATATAGAGGGTGGGAACAGGGGCATAAATGGAGTATTTATAATATAAATACTTCATTTATGCCCCCTATATAGAGGGTGGGAGGGGGTGCATAAATGTAGTATTTATAATAGGAGGGGGCATAAATGGAGTATTTATAATATAAATACTTCATTTATGCCCCTCTATATAGAGGGTGGGAGGGAGGGCATAAATGGAGTATTTATAATATAAATACTCCATTTATGCCCCCCCTAAATAGAGGGTGGGAGGGGGTGCATAAATGGAGTATTTATAATAGGAGGGGGGCATAAATGGAGTATTTATAATATAAATACTCCATTTATGCCCTCCTATATAGAGGGTGGGAGCTAAGGCATAAATGAAGTATTTATAATATAAATACTCCATTTATGCCCCTCCTCCCACCCTCTATATAGTGGGAGGGAGGGCATAAATGGAGTATTTATAATATAAATACTTCATTTATGCCCCTCCTCCCACCCTCTATATATAGAGGGTGGGAGGGGTGGGTATAAATGGAGTATTTATATTACAAATACTCCATTTATGGGAGGGGGGTATAAATGGAGTATTTATATTATAAATACTCCATTTATGCCCCCCTCCCACCAAATGGAGTATTTATATTATAAATACTCCATTTATGCCTCTCCTTCCCACCCTCTATAATGAATCTACATCTATATTTTGATTAAGGTAATAAGATTTTTAATTGTTATACAGTTCAAAAATAATGTAAATGTCAATATTTGTACTTAGTTAACAAGTTTTTTTAATGTTACATGTTTTAAAACTAATGTAAATGTTAATATCTTTATAAAGACAAGTTTTTACAGTTTTTTACAATATATAAACTTAAATGATAATGATAATATTACATGTTTTAAAAATAATGTAAATATTAATATCATTATAAAATAAGTTTTTACAATTTTTTACAATATAACTTAAATGATAATCAAAAGGTGTATAGCTACTTTTAAACTACATAACTTTATTCTAAAATTTAAAATACATAAGGTGCAGAGCAGATTTGATATGAATGAGTCTTCCCTTTTATTGTTGTACCGTCTCGGCGTTCCTCAACCACAAAACATTTGTGGTTGTGCTAGTTTATAAATTCATTCATAAAATAAGGATAAAATAAGGTTAAAAAAAGCAGAAATCGTTTAATGATCTTTTAATTTAAATTACAGACTTTAATTGAACAGTTAATTAATTCTGAAGAAGTAATATTCGATTGAACAGTAATATTAATCAATGTGGTTTGTTAAATAGTAATATTAATTGTTAAGCCCTATTAATTGTTAAACAGTAATATTAATTGTTCAGAATAAATTGAACAGTAATATTAACAGTAAACAGAATAAACCAAAATGATTGTTTAACTGGAATATTAAACCCTAAACCCAATTTTTGGGTTTAATTATTAAATGGTTGATTAATATTAAACCAATGCTACATTGTGGTTGTTTATTGAACCCTAAACGATTTTAAGGTTTGAACGCTAATTTATTCTGAACAAACCTAATATTTTGAATATTGAACAGTAATATTAATTGTTAAACCCTAATTAATATTGAACAGTAATATTAATTGTTAAACCCTAATTTATTCTGAATAACTAATGCTAATCAATTGATTAACATTTAGGTTTGTTTGTCTATTAAAATTGCCATATTTCGGCATTCACTTACAATTAAGCCGTTCGTTTAGCGTTCTCTTGGCGTTCGTTTAGCTTTCTCTCTACGCCAAATCCACAATTAAAATGTAGCTAAATCAAGGCGTATATCGGCGTATAGAAAGGTTTCGGCTCACCTAGAAAACAAAACACAGCCCTAAAATAAACGTAGCCATAAAATGAAATCAAATCTATAAAATGAAACAAAAATTTACAATAGAAATCTATAAAATGAAACAAAAATCTATAAAATGAAATCTATAACAGAAATCTATAAAATGAAACAAAAATTTCAATCCAGGTGGGAACATCTTTTGGAGATAGAAATAAAACAAAAAAAAACAAAAAAAACAACAAAGAGCGTCTAAGAAAAATAAAACACAGCTTTATAAATTTCAAGAATCGCGATTAAGCTGAGATATGAAACTATTGCGCAGTTTCTATGCAAGTCTAATTTAAACTATTATGCAGCTCTAATTTTATGAGTACATACATGTTTCCGAAACGGCTGTGGAGTTTGATAATGAAATGCTCCTCTTCAAGACTGATGTTTTTGCGTTTGAGATCACGACCAGATACTACCAGATATTGAAGAGGCCTGCACAATATATACATTAGGAAAACATTAGCGTGCAAGCGACTGTCTTTAATTCGTGCATGTGAGTGTCTATAAATTTAAAAAACTGCAATTCTTACATACTAACTGCTTTGGCCAAAAAGTTCGAACACCCATCCCTGATGTAAAGAATAATACTTCTTTTGCCTTCATGCGGCTGTGTCTAAACTTAAAAAACTTAAATTGGAAAATCCTCATAGAATAGGTGGCTCAGAGAATGTGTATGGGTGGCTCAAAGAATGCGGAGATCGTGCAGGTCATGGTATGGCATGAGAGGAAACTGTAATTCGTGCATGCAGTTGTCTGTATAGCATCCATCCCCCATGTAAACAATAACACTTCTTTTTCCTGCATGCGACTTAAATTCGCAAATGGTCACAGAATGTGTGGTTCGGAGAATTTGTGGTGGTTCAGGTCGTGGCATGAGAGGGAGGTTTAAGGTCATGGCATCAAAGGGAGTTAATGCGTGGAGTTCGTGGGATCAGAAACTAATGGTGCTTCCACATAAAACTTGGGGAGTGATATAATCGTGGCATTCATACATATTAATCTTTCTTAATCATTTGATTGTGACAATTATATTCTTAATCATTTCAATGTGTCAAATATATATTTTTACAGTAAACTTTTTAATATGATTAGGTAAATGTAAAAAAGTAAACATGTTAACAGACGCCTTTATAAATGCAAGGAAGTTATGAGCAATATATCTGGTTCATTTATTTTGGAGGACGACTAAGAATATGTCACCAACTTGAATCCATAGCCATCAGATTAGGATTTTAGATTAAATAAGGTTAAAAGATCATTAATTGTGCCCATTAACAATAGGTGTAAGCCTATGGACATAAATTTATATCAACCACTATAATTAGTAATCCAATTTTATTGATATTTCTGATGAAATTTACCTAACAACATACAAAGCGCTTGTGTAACACAGCCGACTTGTAATGAAACCTCTCTTCAACAGAAGCTGTTGAAAACGGTGACAACAAACTCACCCGTGAATAGAAATTTAGATCCTATAAACCGGGTCGGTTGTAACCAATCCGTCTAAATTAGAATATGGATTTTTTCTATTTAATTGTATGCCCGTAGAGGCTGAGAGTGTGACTGAGAAGTGTGAGGATTGAGATCCNTCTGTAATCTCCATTGGCTGAATAATAAGAAGACCGATACCTATGCTTGGTGGACGTAGCCCAACCTTTGGGTGAACCACGTAAATCGCTGTGTCTTTGTTGCTTGCATTTGTATTGTTTTCTTTTATGATAATTGTGTTTTCCGCATTGGCAATTGCAACAAGTGGTATCAGAGCTCAGGAGATGGAACTGAGGAACTAAGGAGGACGCAGCCGGGAAGAAGTCGCTGTTTGAAGGGTTCGGCGCTTGAAAAAAGTTACACAGGGGCGTCGGCGCTGAATATCAGTGTAAGGGGGCGCGCCAGCGCTGGGCAATAGATTAAGGAGGAGCGCTGGCACTGTACACCCAAGATACGGGCGCGCTGCTTAATAAAATTCATGTTGTTTTGTGAAGGAGCGCTGGAAGGAGAGCCAGCGCTCACCTTACCAGCTAAAGGGAGCGCCAGCCTCTCTTCACTCATACGCTTTTTCTATTATTTGGTAGAGCGCACCCT
>JZKD02S1617276.1:56634-96957 GCA_000966675.3 Picea glauca
CCGAAAATAATTTCTTTCGGCCGAAAAAATCATTTAGTTCGGCCGAAAAGCGTTTTTTGGAAAATTTGGAGACCCGATTGTCACGAAAGTGTAACCCACCTTCGTGATTTCACCCGAATATTATTTTCAATTACACAATATTTTAACAACTAAGAGCATGTTAGAAAATCATAAAGAGAAAGAATAAGAGAAAGCTCAGACTATGTTATTACTGTTAAAAGAATCAATGGATGTTCAGAAAGATGTCAGTTTACCAGAGATCCTAAAAGTAAAACAGTGCATAAGTACAAGAATAGGAAACTTCGACATAGACTGTGTCTTGGATCAGGAAACACAAGTTAATATTATGACAGAAGACACTTGGGAAATTTTGGGAAAACCTTTTGCGGCATTGTTAGTGCAAATTCTTGTAAAGGGGTGTTTTCTGTCCAGATTCGAGCCCTTGGTGTAAAATGAGAAAAATGGGACTTAGAAACCCACCGAATGCAATTTATCTAAGGTCGCAACCATGAGCACAAAGGAACATCACTCGAAAAACTCAATCTAGACTCAGATCAAGCAAGAAGGCAAGAACAGTTTTTCAATGGCGAGGATCCATCAATGGAGCAGATCGACAACCATCGAGTGATTGCGATCATAAAATTGCACGAGGAATAGCATCAGGCAGAGTCCCAATTTCACAAGTCGAGAAAGTAAGGGAGAAGAGTCACCAGAACTCATGAAATGTGAAGTCCCGAAGGGCCGAAGCCCGAAGTGCCGAATGATCTGATGTGTCGATATATCGAAGTCCCAAAACCCAAGATTCATGGGAGCCATCCGATATCGTGGGCACAGGTGGCAGACATCCGATATTTTGCAAGAATTACTATTGGGAGTTTTGAGGTAAAGAAAATAATCAATATGGGTTGTAGATATTATCGAACATGTGGTGCACAATCGATGTTTCACGGTTTTGTGAGATGGAGGAGTCAAGGAGCAAGTCCTCAGGACTTGGGCAAATGAGAAATCATGAAATTAATCTGGTCCATCCATATGGAAGTACATGTGGCACAGGATCCAGGCCAAAGAAAGATCTTGTCAGGAGTGTCGATGGGAGGAGGTCCCACAATGAAGATTTGATTAGGACCATCCATTTTGGGGGGAAACGTGGCAAGAGTTCTTCATTTTGTTGACTCAATACTGAATAAATTCAATGGAGGGAGCAACGTGAAATTGGGGTATGTGAAGTTCCAATGTGCTCATAGGGTCTAGCCCCAAGACATAGCCAAAGGCCATGTGGAAAAACTAAAGGTAGGATCTAAAATGAGTTAGGCCCTATCGTGATTTCAATAACTGGGAGTTTGAATGGCAAGGACTCAGCTCCTTCCCATCGTCGATATGCAAAATGCAACGAGCGTCTTTGAATCTCAGTCGGTGGTCACGAGAAAAGGTCACATGGAGAGAATCCAAGGGAGGAGCTAAGGACTTTTAAACCTTATTTCCGGTTTCGAAACTTGAAGGAGTTGAGGAAGTATGTAGCAAGATTCACTAGGTCACAAATTCCAAAGCACCTTGGTGGATAGGCACACGGTCACAGCCCCAGGGTCATATGGAAAGTGGGGCTAAATAAGGAGTGGGAGACATGCCTAGGGTTGTTCATCAGGATGATCATGGCCATCGGATGTAATACAAATCCATCCAACGATCTAAGTAGACCATTTTGTGATTTCCTACATCGTGATTTTTGAACTGAGTTGGAGTGAAAATTCTTGAAGGGAAAAGTCCTGATGGAACTTTGGATGAAAGCTCCAAGTCATAGCTTGTGGTCACAAGGGGAGATTGGAAGAAGACATGTCAAGGGTCCAAGAGCTCCTATGTTTATTACAGAGAAAGAGTTGTGTGACCTCAAGCCACCAAAATTGACTCGAAGGAGTCATAGGCTCATCTAGAACATTGATGGGTGTCAGGATCCATCCCTATCCCGAGGCCGTCAGTTAATTAGACTGAAGAAGGTGGTTGAAAACTCGTTTCAGCCATAAATGGAAAGCATGAAGGGATGGTCATGGTTGTTAGATGACGGTATAGATCTCCTCTGAAAATGGGTTTCCTTCAAAGCCCATACTGGCTTAAATTTGTGTCTAATAGAGGAGAATAGGGACAATCTGACAGAAGAAGATAAACACGAAGCTTTGAATGTAGTGGTATTATTGCGTTGTTAGGGGACGTTAACAACTTTGAGTATAAATGCTTATTTTTTATATTTTGTAAAGGATCGATGGTACAGCTAATCTCCCGACTGTAAAATTTTAATGAAGCCCTGGTTTTCTTGGTTATGATTTTGTATTTGAGACTTTATGTTTAGCGAAAGTCAACTTCTTTCCATATTTGTAATCTTTGTGTTAAAACACTCAGAATTGGAGGATCCAGTTGAGGGTTGCGATATTGTAGGATGATGTATGTTTGATCACTGCATGTTTGCACCGGTTTTAATCGATTTTTGGTGCTATCTTCTCCCTCTCACACTGAATAGCTTAGAATTGGAGGATCCAGTCAAGTTGTTACAGTAGCATTGGGATGCTAAGAATTAGAGGATCGAGTTGAGTTGTGACTATAGTTGTTGTAACTATGTCATTTAGGCACATTTCAATGTTTTGTTTTTCTTCTAAGGGCTATTGGAAGCTTGATCCCTACAACAGACCTTTGCAGTTTCTCTCTAAAGTCTTCCTCCTACTCACCCTTATTACAACTTACTCACTGAAGCTAGATCAATACCTCACCTTCTTGTGCATAGCCCGGCCTAGGATTCTGAGTTAAAATGATATTCTTCTGGGTCTGCATCCATTCGATCACCCATTTATAAACAATTGTGACATATAAACTGATGGGTGTCGGGCTCTGCTCTTGCTGTAATCCGGGAGTGACTTCTGATGCTGACAGGTACCTTCATGGCGAAGGATAGCCTTGTTCAAGGGAAGGATGATAACCTTATGTGGAAGAGTTACTAATGTACCTATTATTATTCATGTAACATCGACTGAAGAGGAATTTGAAGTCATTAAGTTTGTTGAGAATAGTGCCCCTTTCCCACTTTTACTAGGTAAGACTTGGATTGAGAAATATCAGATTAGAAACAAAGCAGAGGAAGAAACTATAGAAAAGAAAAATCAAGAACTAAGGGATTTCATAGCTAGAAAAATAGAACGACTAATAGAAGAATGAGAAGATAAGTCAAAGAAACAGAGGGAAAGAGAATTAGTTGTCGAGGCTGAAAGAAAGAAGAATACCCACCCTGGATTTAATAAGAGAAGGGATACTAACTTCAACCCCTTTCAGAGCACATCAGCAGTGAAAAGTCACTACGCTAGGAGAATATAAGAATAAGAATGAAAAGAGGAATCCAAAAATAGTTAGAGAGACTCAGATCACAGGAAAGAAGGCAAGGAAGCTTAGTAAAAAAAAAGCCAAGTTAGAAAATATATAAGAAGCTACAGAGAACAGATGGAAAACTTCATAGACTAGAACCTCACAGAAGGTAGGTTCACAAGATGTGAACTTTACTGGAACAGTAGGACCATGCAGAATGGGCCTTCACCGTGGAGAAGCTATATGACCGTTGGAGGTGCCCCTCCCTTTATAACAACACTCTAGAATGGATAGAAAACACCTTTATGAGTGGATGGATCGCTTTTGGGAAGTTCAGACTAGACCATAACAGATAGATTCGCATTGATGGAAGCATTCCTGACCATTGGAAGAATATGTTACGGTGTCTCGCTTATTTAACTCGTCGAATGCTACGCAGGGACCAATTTTTTCCACCAATGATTAACTGAGCTAACAGAGAATTGATTGTGTGTCGAGTTGTGTTATCCGAAACTAGACGTCATTGTCCATTTGTCCACCCCACTTATCCGTTCACCTACGTCGACCTGTATGTGTAATAGTGAGAATTTCGGACGAACCTAATGCATTAGAGAAGTCTATCGATGGTTGATAAACCGTTATCTGAAGGAGTACAAGCGTCTTCAACTAAGGGACTGCAAGCTTCCCCTTTGACTCGACGTCATTATGGCCATGTTAACCCCGCGACTGAATAGTGAAGTAAGCATCGCGATGATTTGGAAAATGTGAAGAAGATATTGTCGATATTACCAGACTATATCCCCCCTTTGTCTGGTGCAGTTAACCGCAAAAGCATCCCACAAGACTATGAGTACACCCTGATGACCGCATACATCCGGAAAGGAATACGTGTAATTGGGATTCAGTTAGGACAGATCCCACTACTGAAGAACAATGACTTTAATCTAGGAAATAGGAAGAACTATGTGATTCTAACTCCCCACTGCTACTTGACGAAGACAACTAGGAAGTAACCTCGCCTTGTCTCCTAGCCATGGATTAAGGGGCTAGCCCAGTCCACTGCGTTAAATTTGATGAAGATTCCCCATTTTGGTCATCACGAAGAGGTTAACGCTTGCATTAAGCTCCTCTTGTCTAGCTATCATGGCAGATACATGTGAATCGATTGGTGGATTAGTGTGGATATGGCACTGATCAACTTGATTACAGGATTAAGCATGCAAAGACCTCCACCTCAGCAATTTTACCTAGGAAAGGCCTCAGAGAGCATCAAGCAAGCTTACAGCAAAGTTAAAAAGGGAAAGTGAGGCTACAAGGTAGCCTCTATCTAGGATGGCAGTGTGCCTCACTTGCCAACTAATAGCTAGCAAGCTCGTAAGATAGAACCACCCCACAAAGGTCACCGGGTTTGTGGTGGACCTCGCAAGAAAATGTGTGGAGGGAATGCAGATGAATTGGGTGAGTTACCTCATCAATGAACTGGAGAAATATTGTTGTGAATCTTAGGATCTAGGATGCAAATTTCACTTTAGTTAGTTGATCGTGTTGATTGCATTTGTCACTTGGAAAATGCCTGAAGGAGCCACCTTTCTGAAGATTGAACCATCAGAGTTGTCGGTTGCTAGGTTTTCTACCTTGTGGTACACCAACAACATGTTGAAGAAATGACAATCGAATGATGTGTTCCATGTATATTATCAGCAACTGAAGGTTTCCATTGAAGCATTTCCATGCATGACACCGTGCACCTTGCACGAGTACAAACCAATAGAATTTTTTTGCGCATATCCACATTTCATATATATCATTGCATGTAGAGATGAGAGAAAGGAAGAGTTACAATCATATTACAAGCTGACAGATGAAGACATGGATCACATTAGAAATAAATGGTCGAAGGAGTTTCGTGTACCTGTTCTTTATGCAGAACTCTCCAACACTTACATCATAGGAATCCCCCTAGTCACCTGGGTCGAACATGTTGGACAATCCAGTGGGATGAAGAAGAATAAAAAGAAGGAATAAATACAGGATATAGAGATTGATGAGGAGGACAATGCCTCTGAAAAAGATGGATCTATCTCATTAGGAGGAGGAGGAGGAGACGAAGAAAATGGACAAGGAGGAGGTGATGAAGGAGAAAAGCAAGGGAAGGTGAAGCTACCTAGCTAAAAGATCCCCCTATTGAAACAATAACACCACAGAAGAGGAAGGTTTCTCTGTAGAAACCTTCAACAAGAAAGAAGACACATGCTAGTAAGCCCAGTTAGAGGCCATTCTCATGGAGGACGACATCACCTTGGTCTGCGAAGCTATGGAGGATTCTTCCGAGGATATCTTGCAGAGATATGGAGAAAATCAGGAGGAGCTATATGGAAGGATCAAAAAAGAATTAAGCAAAGTAAAAAAATCCATTCATTCGGTTCGTGCAGTACCTATTCCATTACAGATTATGGAATTGGGTGATGAACCAACCCAATTGATAAGACTTGCTGATGCGACAAAGGATCGACTTCAAAAATTCTAAGAAGAGAAGGAGAAGGCTACAAAAGACTTTAAACAAGAGAAAGAGGAAGTCTTAGAGCAATTACGAGTAGTGCAGTACTGTGTAACTGCCTATGTAAATGAGAAAGAAGAGTTGTTGGCTATTCTCCAAGAGGACAAAGTGAAGCTACAGAGAGAAAACGAGCAGTTTCTCGTAGAACGAGCTATGATCAAAGAAGAAGTGAATAAATCATGCCTCTCTGTGCTAGGCTTGGCACAAAAGGAATAGGAGTTGGTTGGGGCTGATGTGGTGAAGCTCGCTGAGACCATCAAGCATATTCAAGTGAGGATAATGGAGTTGTATATCTAAGAAGTACTGATCACCCCCCAGGAAGTGCGTCACTAGAGGGAGGAAGAAACTAAGAATGTAGTAATAAGGGAGCAAGACAAAATTTTATGTTCTTCAAAATTGTCTTCAAAAATTGTTTCTTGTTGATGGGAATATTCATCTTCATCATTAGTATCAGAAGGTATAGGGGAACGAGGTATAGGGGAACGATCAACATGCCATGCTCGATATCGGAAATTCCGCCAATTTTCAATCACTGTTTCACTGGAGAGGTGAATATCACTGGGAATATTATGAAATGGTTTGTACAAAAGTAACTTAGTCCAAAAAAAAGAATTAAATTCATTAGAAGCCTCACTAGGAATAGAATAAAAATGTGGCAAACTCGAACAATGGCATGAACATATCTATGCTTCCATGGTTCTTTTTTACATTTTCCATGAAAGGTCAAAGATCTTGCTATTTCTATCATAGACAAATGATAAAGAAATGAAGGTTGATTTTTATATATTTGAAGAAAACTATCAGGCTCAAAAAATTGATGGGGATCAGTTGATACTTTCTTGAAAACCTTTCTACCAACATTTAAGGAAAAGAATTTCCTACTACAAACCACAAGAGGTAGTTTCAATAACATATGACATGTTTCTTGTGCACCAATGTCACGATCAACAAGGGTTTCTACAAGGAACCTTTTGTATGCACACAATACAGGAGCTTCTAAGCCACTTGCATTTGAAATTCTAGTCAACATAGCTTGGTAAAATTTTGCTCTCTTTTCTACCTTGGAAGCATACTTTGCAATATATTTCAACACAAAATATTGAGAAACCACATGCTAACAATCAAAATTAGCACGCCACATTGCAAGAAGATCAACATTATGAACATTTATCATATCATCACTTTGTGTAGGCTCATATTTCTTTTTCCCTTTCTCATCTATGAACAATATTGAATCATCGCAAACCTCCCATGGAGCATTGTATCAAAATTTGAGAATAAACCCTTTTTTTTGCAAACAAGAATCTACACTGCACTTTGTATGTCTTTTAACACAATTTAACAAATGCTCATAATCATCTTTAGTATTATAAGAGAGAATTTGTTTACTATTTAATAGGCATGGATCATCATTTAATCTTCTTGGAACCATAATGTTTCATCGATGAATATCACGTGGATTCCATGTTGTTACATATTTATCAAAGAATGCATTTGCAACATGCACATTAGAAGGGTTTGACCAATCCAACATGTCCATGTTTGGTCCACCTTCTAACCACAAGAAACCATGTATGTGGGTTGAACCTCTATGTTGCCACTCATACCTAAAAATAAGTATATATATTATATAAATTTAGTAAACATATCTAGAAGAGTACAAGAGGAATGTGAAGGTAAACAAAAAGTAGAAATCCATCAAAACAAACTTGTACCAAATTTCTTTAGCTTTAAGATATTTTTTTATGACTTCTTCCTCAAACATTTGAAATATTTGATGCATATACATGGTAACAAGATGCGGGTACTTGATGACATTTTCAATTTTTTTATGATGTTCACTTAAACGATGAGAATGTGCATTTTTGGGCATGACATTGTGTAAGTGAGGCCACTTTGTGTCAGTTGCACTCAAAGTAAAAAACAATGTTCGACAACCCAACTGAATAATCATGTCAGAGAGTTAAGCATGACACTTTGTCCAATAGGCGCTTGTACCTCGAAGAGTAGAACCAAAATACATAAGATGCTCAGCCAACTTATTGTCAGATAAATCAATGAGTTGTTGCCGCAAGTCTAGAATTGTTGTACGTGAGTTATCATGTATATTCTTCTTTACAAATACTGTAGCAGTTGCTTGGCTATGATGGTGCATAATCATGTTCAATAATAAATACCGAAACCTTGGATGCCTTTCAAATCTGTGATCAAAGAATCTGAGAAGATGTAGTCCATATTCATGCAGTTGAATAGTACAAACATGAGGATGCAACCAATCAGCCTCACCAGTGTGGAATAATTTAGGGAAAGCCATGTCCAATAACCCTCATGTATTATATTTATTGATGGGAGACAAACTAATGTCTGGCTAGTCCAATCGTTCAACAAGTGTGGAATCTGCATTTTGAATGAATGTTTTTATTTCTTCCATTTTTCTCCCTTCATTGGGTAGTCAGGCAACAAAAGATTAAGGATGAGCATGCAAACGATCAGTAGCCAACTCTTGATTTTCAACAACATTACTCTTTTTTTCTTGAATATCACAATCAACAAATTTAAGCCTACTTGACACATATGTTGGCCTTTCACGGAGAGAAGCAAGTGAATCCATGTCGATTTGAACATCCATGTAATATTTATCCACTTGAATTGTGTAACGCAATGCATCCTAAACTCGTGATCTCTTTGCATATCATTCATAATGTTTAGATTGTGCACTGCGTCTCCTAACAATGAGGATTTTAGGATCTTCAACATGTCATGGAAGTTTTCTTTCAATCATGGAAATATCTTGTGTAAAGTTAATTGTGTGACCACTATATTTATATTGCCCACCACGAGCATGTGTCACTTGCAGTATTGGATTAGCCCTTGCTATTAGCATCTCTTCAACTTGGCTAAGAACATTTAGAACATGAGGTTGGTCACTTGGATCCATGTTATTCCAACTAGAGAAACAGTGGGAACCTCTCATATTCACACCTTTTTCACATAGGACCTTCAGAACCTCTCAAAAATTGGATTCCAGGATAAGATTCACCACAAACATGGTACATTTTCACAATGGAGAGGCTATCAATCTTAGCTCGAAATTTTTTATGAGATTTGATCATGTCGAGATGAAATTGATGGAGAGGAGGTTGATTCACTTGATGGATATGAACTCTATACAACAGAGCATGTTCATGACCAATGTCAAAGGACCTACCCAAATTTGGTCCAAGAGGAATTGTTGCATTGCTTCCAACATTTCTTTCCCTTGAATTTATGGAGTGCATATCTCTATTTTGATTTCATTGAATAGTGTCCTAGTAAAAAAAGATATATAAATGTTAAATTCCAACTTACTAACTTACAAGAGAAGGAAAAATAAAATCCTTGGAATGCAGACGACAAACAATTGCTTTATATTGCGAATAAGATGGTCTTGGTTGACGTGGACCAAGGTTATGAGAAGGATCCCCTTGAGTTTGAACATGTGTTGTTGGAATTTATTGGTCATTGATTTATATACCTCTATTGGAAAGGTTAGTGTGTTCCAAATAAGAAGAAAATAAAATGTTAATTTACTAATTTTAGTAATCTATATATTGAAATGTTGTTGAAGAAATTTAACAAAGAATTATGGCACTTGAATACCTTAGATGTTCCAGGTGAAATAGTTCTAATTTATTCTATTGGTGGATGGATGTTAGCTCGAAAATTTGGGAGAGGAGACAAAGATCCAACAACAACATGTAAAGGTTGCAAATTATCAACCAAATTTCCAAGAAAATTACTATCACCCACAAATTCAGATGGCCCTATATTTTGAATGTCTTCCAGAACTCTACCATGAAGGTTTTCCAGCCTTCCTTCATGTTCCATTTGTTCAAGACTGGGGATTGTCATTTGAATCAAGGTTTTGAACATGATCATCTTTTGGAATATGAGAAGTTTCCGCAATGAAGACAACATTGTTATGAGATTGTGGAAGCTAAATTTACTATCGAAAAAATCATTTCGAATATTATTTCAAGTGGTTCTTGTATGATACAAAGCTCTTCGACGTTCATTTATTGTATCTTAGTTTTTTTGATACCGTAAAAGACGAATTTCATTTCTCCTCTCACATGTTTTCAGAGAATGAGTTTGTTTAGTAATACGTTTACTTGTGCCTTTAGTAGACATTTCTACAAAAGAAAAAAAACAATCATGCTTAACTTGGCATATATTGTGCCTTCAATAAACATTTAAATCTTTAGTAACCAAATTTTACTGAACATATATTGTGCATTCAGTAAACAATCTTTATATCAATCCCTATGATAATGATATGAAACTGAAAATTATCACAATTGAATATCAATATTGAATATCAATCCATAAGACAAGTACAACATGTTTGATCATATTATGAATTCTTTATTATAAGGAAAAGTAGGCTAAGCCAACAAATCTATTCCCAATGGTGGAATGTCATTAACAAAATCCATGTTTGGAAGTAGTGGGAAAACATTTCCATTTTCAATCAAATCATTGAAACGGTCTTGAAATGGAAATCTCAACGCAGAGTTTTGTAACATGGATACATTTGTGATATTTGTTGGGACACAAGATCTGGTCATCAAATCATAGAACATGAGTGGAACTTCATTGTTCTTGCACATGAGCACTATCTCGTCCATGTTCAAAATGAAATATATCCAGGACATTTTATATTTATGTCTGTTGAAAGGTGTTGCAACAAATTCCATTTGAATCCCTAGTCATCCTCAAAATACTCGAAACTTCGTTTAATATATGGTTCAACAAATATAAAGTTATCCACTTCTTCAATAGACCAAACACAGGTGGAACCATCATTGATGAGGAATATAAGTTGGTAATTGTATAATGCCAATGACATACATCATATGTCTAGGATTGGAACAAAAGAAAAACCCCACTGATTATTTAAAACATCCATCCAATATATTGTGTACCCATAGTAAGGGTAGTCTTCATAATATTTATCAAAATATAGCCAATAAATTTTACTTTTATAAACAACTGCCTCTTTTTGAGGTGTAGTGCCACCATAAGGAATGTTTGTACTCCTCGACACCGTGTCAAGGCTACTCCAAATGAAATACTTTGATTGCATGTTGTTCGAAATATGTTTCAAAACAACCCATTCATATTTTATAGCACTAACATTTTCCAAGAGTGTAAAGACACCCGAGTCTCCAACCCATATAGAACCTATGTTTTTGAGAACCATAAATGATGGTTCTCGGATATCGTTTATAACAAAAAACAAAATATATATGCAAAATTTTATTTTCAATTTTGAATAATTAACAATGCATTAGTCTAATGATGCCAAGTTTAAAGTGTGCGTGAAGGGCCTCCTTACGTGATATTCCAAATCCTTAATTAATTACCGTGTCTTGTAATTACTTCACCACGAATTACAAACATTAAGAAAAGACAAAAAAAAAAATGATCGCAAGTGTCATATTGTTAGGCGTTTCATTTTGGCCAGGTTTTGATGTGAGGCTGCATGGCCTGTGTGATCATGTCGATGCCGCGTTTGGCTTGGCTTTTCAGATTTCACTCGGGCACTAATGGTTTTGGTTTACACCCTCACACTAACATAGACGCATTTAAATTAATTAGTTTCTTCTTTGTATCAGCATATCTAACCTTCCTTGTATTAGGATATGGAACCTGGGCATCTGACTTATGGTAGCATATCTTCTCGAATTTTAAGGTGTACATATACATATATTAACATTCTCACCAGATGAGCTTCACGGTCTGACAGTGGAGTTCGTTTGCATTCAATTGAAAGCTTTATCCAATGCCACGCACAAAGCCTTCCATGGATTTTCCAACCCCAATCTATCTTTTCTCATAGCAATTCGCTGGTTATTCATTCTTATTTTTGATTTGTTGTTCAGGTAATATTAATCTCAAAATTTAACCCCTCGACATTTGAATAATAAACAAAGATTTAGACATGATGAACTATGCAAGATGCGAGTGCTTCCAAGATGGATCAACAAAGTTGTCCTGGATACTATCAGAGCATTCGAGGGATACGATGGGAGGCAACTGTCGAGGCGGGGTTTTTAGGTATTGGGCAGGTTTCAGGTATGATGATATTTGTGATTATATTTATTTCAGTATGATTCAATAGATAGCTGATTTTTATATATCTTTTGGTTTTATGGTTGGTAGTATATCTCCCACTTTATTTTGACCATCATCAATGAATCTACATCTACATTTTGATTAAGGTAATAAGATTTTTAATGTTATACAGTTCAAAAATAATGTAAATGTCAATATTTATACTTAGTTAACAAGTTTTTTTAATGTTATATGTTTTAAAATTAATGTAAATGTTAATATCATTAACAAGTTTTTTAATGTTATATGTTTTAAAATATGTTAATATCATTATAAAGACCAGTTTTTACAGTTTTTTACAATATATAAACTTAAATAATAATCATAATATTACATGTTTTAAAAATAATGTAAATGTTAATATCATTATAAAATGAGTTTTATAATTTTTTACAATATATAAACTTAAATGATAATCAAAAGATGTATAGCTACTTTTAAACTACATAACTTTATTCTAAAATTTAAAATACATAAGGTGTAGAGCAGATTTGACATGAATGAGTCTTCCCTTTTATTGTTCTACCCTATCGGCGTTCCTCAACCACAAAACATTTGTGGTTGTGCTAGTTTACCCTATCGGCGTTCCTCAACCACAAAACATTTGTGGTTGTGCTAGTTTATAAATTCATTCATAAAATAAGGTTCAAAAACGCCGAAATCGTTTAATGATCTTTTAGTTTAAATTACAAACTTTAATTGAACAGTTAATTGATTCTGAACAAGTAATATTCGATTGAACAGTAATATTAATCAATGTGGTTTGTTAAATAGTAATATTAATGGTTAAGCCCTATTAATTGTTAAACAGTAATATTAATTGTTCAGAATAAATTGAACAATAATATTAACAGTAAACAGAATAAACCAAAATGATTGTTTAACTGGAATATTAAACCCTAAACCCAATTTTTGGGTTTAATTATTAAATGGTTGATCAATATTAAACAAATGGCACATTGTGGTTGTTTATTGAACCCTAAACGATTTTAGGTTTAAACCCTAATTTATTCTGAACAAACCTAATATTTTTGAATATTGAACAATAATATTAATTGTTAAACCCTAATTTATTCTGAATAAGTAATGCTAATCAATTGATTAACATTTAGGTTTGTTTGTTTATTAAAATTGCCACATTTCGACGTTCACTTACAATTAAGCCGTTCGTTTAGCGTTCTCTTGGCGTTCTCTATACGCCAAATCCACAATTAAAATGTAGTTAAATCAAGGCGTATATCGGCGTATAAAAAGGTTTCGGCTCACCTAGAAAACAAAACACAGCCCTAAAATAAACGTAGCCATAAAATGAAATGAAATCTATAAAATGAAACAAAAATCTATAAAATGAAATCTATAACAGAAATCTATAAAATGAAACAAAAATTTCAATCCAGGCGAGAACATCTTTTGGAGATAGAAATAAAAACAAAAAACAAAAAAACAACAAAGAGCGTCTAAGGAAAATAAAACACAGCTTTATAAATTTCAAGAATCGCGATTAAGCTGAGATATGAAACTATTGCGCAGTTTCTATGCAAGTCTAATTTTAAACTATTATGCAGCTCGCTTTAATTTTATGAGTACATACATGTTCCCTAAACGGCTGTGGAATTTGATAATGAAATGCTCTTCTTCAAGATTGATGTTGTCGCGTTTGAGATCACGATCATATTGAAGAGACCCGCACAATATATATATTAGGAAAACATTAGCGTGCAAGTTACTGTCTCTAATTTGTGCATGCTAATGTCTATAAATTTAAAAAACTGTAATTCTTACATACTGACTGCTTTGGCCAGAAAGTTCGAACACCCATCCCCGATGTAAAGAATAATACTTCTTTTGCCTTCATGCGGCTGTGTCTAAACTTAAAAAACTTAAATTTGAAAATCCTCACAGAATAGGTGGCTCAGAGAATGTGTATGGGTGGCTCACAGAATGGGTTGCGGTTCAGGTCGTGGTATGGCATGAGAGGAAACTGTAATTCGTGCATGGTAAAGCACCCATCCCCCGTGTAAACAATAACACTTATTTTTACTGCGTGCGGGTGTGTCTAATTAAAAAACTTAAATTCGCAAACGCTCACAGAATGTGTGGCTTGGAGAATTTGTAGTGGTTCAGGTCGTGGCATGAGAGGGAGGTTTAAGGTCATGGCAGTAGAGGGAGTTAATGCGTGGAGGTCGTGGGATCAGAAACGAATGGTGCTCCAACATAAAATGTGTGGAGTGATATAATCCTGGTATGCATACATATTAATTCTTCTTAATCATTTGATTGTGTGAATTATATTCTTAATCATTTTATAATGTCAAAGAATATGTTTGAATGTATAACCATCAAATTAGGGTTTAATCTTAAATAAGATTAAAAAATTGTATCCATTAACAATAAGTGTACGCTTATAGATGTAAATATATATCAAACACTATAATTAGTAATTCAATTTTATTGATATTTCTGATGAAATTTACTTAACAACATAAAGCTTGTGTAACACACCCGACTTGTAATGAAACCTCTCTTCAACAGAAGCATCTAATAAAATTCCCTTGTCGACAGGGACTTGCTGCCATTTGAAGCTCGCCTTGCTAATCAAGCTATCAAAACTAAGCTTCTTCTATATAGCGATACGAATAGTTAAGCACGAGCACAATTTAGTGGAATGTTTTGGGTTTTGGTTATTCATCGAAATATTGTCACATTCATGAATGTGGATATATATGAAAGGTCGAGTCCATGGATCTCCCGATCCTGAGCGTATGTGTTCTCTTCATCTTTTGTTCTTTCTAGAACTTGAGGAGCTAGTATGTTGCTCTATTTTGAAGTTATGCTACTCTATTTCCATTATTGCAGCCCCTCCAAGGCCTAATTCCATGGGTTTTATTGTGTCTGCAATACAATTTTAATGAATACATCCAGTATTAGAAAAGAGGGAAAACAAATAATATATGCAGCAATTAGGCTTTGTGATAGTCTTAATAATAGACCCCAAACCTGATTGTTGCATACCTTATAGAGAAAAGCCTGATTTCTATCGATCTGTTTTTTTTCTTACTCTTCCTAATAGTAGAAGTATTCATTAAATCTGTATTGCAGGTGCAATAAAATATATGGATATGGGCATTAATGACGATACAATACTGGAAATAGAGCAACATAACTTGGAAATAGAGAAACATACTTGTTGTTGGTCTAGTAGTATAGAACAAACAAAATACAAAGAGAGCATATACTTTCAGGATTGGGAGTTCGATGGACTCCATCCATATATGTGTTAGAATAAGGTAACTAAGTTTGGAGAGTATAAGAGCTGAGTTGTCACGTTCTAAACTTTGTGTATTTATATATTCTTTGGTATTCTATTTTGTTTGTATTGTTTTTGGTTTTTGTGTTTGTGTATGTGTATAAGTTGATACAGTTATAAAAAAAATTAATGTAGTATTCTAAAAGTTATAAGTTTTTGTCTTTTTTGGGGGATATTTTATGGGGATATTTGTTCGAATGTAGTGAGTGTTAAAATATACATAGAGATAGATTGATGAAACACACCACAACACATTGATGTGTTCTGTATATTAATATGAAATTTATAGTTATAAATATGGTTACAAATGTGTTATGTAGTTTTAACAACTTTGTAATGGTAAACACACTAATTAACTATTGTGGATCCAATTAATTTATTTTTCATTAACACTCCCCCTTAATTACATCACATAAAAACTATCACTATCACCAACTTCCCTTCCTTAATCAGAATTTAAAACCCCCTCTTAAACATAACTTGGTCCTAACTATCTCTAATATTACCACTTCTCACATTTGCCAACTTCTCAACATCAAATCTAGCATACGATTACACCTAACACCCTCGTACCTACCTAAGTGGTTCATTCCACAACTTAATGTATCATTCCTCCCAAGTGGTTCATTCCACAACTTGATATATCATCCCTCCCAACCAATGCTTCACACTGCTCTAAACCAGGGATACACACCACATGATCACATACTGACCTATGTAGGCCTAACTCAATGAGGGCTTACTAAACATTTGGGGAATACAACTTTCCTATGGAAAGGCTTACAACTTCTTACAACTTGGACCAAAAAACTAGAGGGGTGTCGGGTAAAACCAAACATGCACCACTTATTACAATATTTCATATATGAGGATAGTCATCTCAGTTTATGATTCTTGTATGCTGGTGGCTCAAAAAAAATATTTTACCAAAAAATTGTTGCATTCAATCTCTACGCCTTCTTCTTTGATGAAAAACTTCTTGGCTTCTCATAGCTTCATGGTCAATCTCTACCTATATGATCCATATTATTTTAGGAACGAAATGAAAGGAGAGATATTACAATGAAATGCACATATTAATGAAATAAATGTACACAGACTAAAAATACAGAGTGAAAGACATCTTATATGTGAGAAGAGATGTGACGGCTACACTCATTCTAAAGAATATGGATACAATGAGGCTCTTAAGGACCCTAGGAAATGAAGCGCCAAAAGTCATGTGGACCCGTTGTGGTAAGTTAGTACATCAACTTCCCGGGGTCGTAACTTTATCATACGATCTAGTTTTAGTTGTGTGATAGCCCATTGGAAAGGTATTTTTGAGAAATACACATTATATTGTCAAAATTTGACTAAGTCTATAGTTTGATTGTGGAAATCCAAGAAAATATTGTTTAGGGCCCCAAAATGACCCGGGAAGTGAAAAAAGATGTATTTACATGAAAATATCTAAAATAATCCAGTTGGAATAGGTGGGTGGCCACCATTATCCACCTAAATGATGTTTCAAGATTCAAAACAGCCATAGAAGTGCATAACCCACAATTACAAAGAAATGTCCCCATTACAGAGAAACATGTTGAACTCAAAATTGTCAAGATGAGCTAGTTGGAATTTAAAACAAGTGGGTGGCCACCAATATCCACCTAGATCGGTCCTCCCCCCTTAGGAAGAAATAGTCTCCATTGTGTCGCATGCCTGAGGAGGAGGGGAAAACATCTGCTGAATTTGAATCTTAGTGAGTTGCATGCTTTGTTGGAGAAGTTACATTGCTTGGTCTATGGAAGGATGTCATGAACCTATTGTTGGTGGGGTTAAATCTGTTCCACCAACCTGTTTTCTCTAGGCTTGACGAGGCATTGTGTAGGCACCATCGTAGGTCAAGAAACAATATCTTCTTTCTCTTAAGCAATTTTCTTATGCTGGATAGAATATGTTTAGGTTAGTGGACTTATGTGCATCCTTTCAACAAACTGTGAAGAGGCTAAATTTTGCAGTATGAGAGATTACCTTACATCATTGTTTTGGTGGAATAGTAGCCAAAAATACCTCTCTTATCCTCTAGAGATGACGCCCCAGAGTAATAATGACACTACTGGGTCGAGACTCATAAACATCATGACGTTTCCACATATATGGTTGGTCAAAAACAACATCATAAACATCGCAAGGGGAAACATCACACACTACCTCATCCTTGAAGGGTTGTATTCCATAGCATAAATGACACTACTCAATGACAGAAATATCTTGTCCCTGATGAAGCTGGCTGATGTTGAATGGATGCGGGTGTTGTGTTGTCAAAAACCCCAACTGTTTGATGACCTCAACTGAGATGAAGTTCTTCTAGATACCACTATCAACAATGAAATGTAGTGGGGTCCCTTCACCCACATTTGTGAATGGAATATGCATTCCCCCTCTTCAGGATCTACTGGATTTTTTGGTTGAATTGTTGTAGTTGCAACAATAGAAATGGCGTTTGTGCGGATGATATGTATTTTTTCATTATTTTCTAGATCTGAATTAGGGTTTCGCTCCTTATCATTGATTTCAGTCACCAATGACTGTTTCGACAGACATTCATCAGTGTTGTGCCAGGGGCATTTGTGGAAGTCATATCGCTTTGCAGTGTCATTCTTCTTCTTTCCTTTACCCTTCTTTTCTTGTGTCTTGGATTGGTTTTCAAGAGGCTATTGGTTAGGGTCATCTTTATCGTACTTTGGTTGTTGCAAATTTGCAGACCCAAACTCCCATTTGTTCTGGTGCCTAAATTTCAGCTCAATTTTGACACCATATCGATAGATATCTCCCAATGATGAGATGTTTAGGAAATCCATTTCGGTTTGGATGTACCTATGCAGATCCCCAAGGTATTTCAGAACCATATTCCACTCGAAGTCTTTGATACCCAACTTGGTGCATAAGGTATGAAAATTATTTCTGGACTCCGATATTGTTTGACTCTTCTCTTGTCATTGTGGAGTCCATCTCATGTACTCGTTTTCATAGTTATCAACAGGGAAATATTGTTCCTTGATCCCATCCACAAAAAAATTACAAGTGGGATCAACCCCATATATTCCAAATTCCTCTGTGGAAATTTGCTCCCAGTAAGTTTCCCACCAATGTTTGACATGGGGGAGAGCCTTGAAGAGTGTGAAGATGATATTTTTCCTGTCGAAAAAATTTGTGAACAGAGAAATAACCTTCTAGCATTTTTAACCATTTTTCTAAGGCATCTGCATCTATCTAACCTTCAAATATGCGAATATGAAAATTAACTTACACCTTGAAAGAAGAGGTTCCTCCAAAGTAGTCACTTTATGAAGATGTGTATCCTACTATCGATGGGGGCATTGAAAGATGTGGGAAAAAATCTCCATCATTTCGTCCCTTTGTCACACAAGAGCTTGCTCAAGCAACACGTTAATATAATCTTTTTCTTCGAATTTTCTCTTTTCTTTCACCATGGAGGCTTTTGTGGGTGTGAGAGAGTGATTTTCCTCAAGAGAGACAATCTCAAGATGCAACTTGGTATTCTAGGATTTTTGGCCCTCGACCATGTTTTGAGGAAACCTTGGTGAGGTTTGACCACTTTTTGGACTTCGACGCATTGGTCGAGAAAGGAGTGCCCACACGGTGCTGAGATCGTGGATCTCACTTATTTTTGAGGTTATGTGGACCCAGAAAGATATGTTATTCCTATGCATAGAAATAATTTTTGGACTAATAAGTGGATGCAAGAACCTAGAAAGATTTTTTGCAGATTATAGGTCCAACACTGTGATTCTAGTGCGTAGTACAAAAGAGGTTGGGGAACATACAAGAGAAAAAGAGGATTGAAATTATGTTATAACTGCAAAAGACTGGGACATATTGCTAAGGAATGCCCTGGTACAGGTCCTATCTATCTTTGTTGTAAGATTTTTGGTCATGAGGTTAAGGATTGTCCAAGGATGATTGCTAAAGTTGAAAGGATGAACATGAGACAAGGAAACTATGAAGGAATTCAAGAGACTAATGTTAAAGTTTCTTCTATTATTAGGTTACTTTCAATTTACTAGATAACAATAGCATAGATAGGATCACTCAAAGAAACAAAATCACAAGAGTACACAACATTTATCTTGGGAAACCCTCATGGGGAAGAAAACCTAACAAAACTTCCTTAATATAGATAGACAATGCAATGCCAAGACAATAAACCAAACATTAGAGAAAGTCCTCTCCCAAGAATGTGCCTCTCTCTCTCTTCCTTCTTCTCCAACTGCAGCTCTAAACTTGCACTATGATGAACAACTGAGTGATTGAGTAAATGAGGCATTGGCCTCTCTTATTTATACAATATGGTAGGTGTGAACAAAAGTGTCTTTTCACTGGTAGGGCCGACTTCTCATTCTTCCTATTATAGTTAGGTTTTGACCAATCCGCAAAAGGGGATTTGGTCAATTACAATGACTGACATGATCAATCCACAAAAGGGGATTGATCTAATCAAGAATAAATATATTTTATCTTTTACTTTGTGCACAAAAGGGGATAAGAATATTCTTTGCAGTTACCAAATATTTTAACACTCCCTCTTAACAAGAAGGATATTCTTTATCTTTTGGTAGGTCACTCGATGTCATCATCAACTGAATAACATCATCAACTGGATAACATCATCAACTGGACAATAGAAGGAATCAATATAATCCACTTGGTCATATGGAATCATGATCACTGACTGGAATATCTATAAATCATCGAAATTTTTGTTCTCTTTATTTTCATGCAGAATATACTCTTTGTTTCTTTCATCTTCACGCAGAAGATGCTCTTTCTTATATTCACACAGAAGATGTTCTATGAGTTTTTCCATTCCTTTTATGTTCACCCTTCTCTTGTAGTAATCTATCTCACCCATACACCGGGTGAGTAATACTACCATAGATTCACTCATAGTCATCCCACATGAACTAGATAATCTAAGATGCTAGCCTGGGCAAGACTAGACTCCCTTTCCGTGATCCACGCAGGATCACGACACAAACCTCAAGAGCCAACTAACCATTCCACATGGTCAAGGTTTGTGTTATAGGCTACTCAATCCTTGGCTAGAGGAGAGTATCTGCCCACTGCCCCTTGGAGAAACATCCACATTCCTCTGTACGAGGGTGGTCACACCCCTCTCTGTGAGGGTATTCTATCATGTCCCTAGAGTATCCAAAACTCAACACTTGGACATAGGCCAAAATTGGAAAATTTTGCATTCCCCTTCTTTATGAAGGTCTCTTATCTTTATCCTTCTCTACGAAGGTCTCTTCCTGTGGGATTTATCATTCCTTCTCTATGAAGGTCTCATCCTTCTCTATGAAGGTCTAGTTATGGGATCTGAAAAAGTCTCTTGTGGTACAAAATATTTCCATGGTATAATACCATGTTACACATCTTCTAGGCACCATCCATCTACTGGATAACTTTCATCTTGATCAAAATATTTGGGAATCATCCATCTGCTTTCCTAACTGCACCAAATCATGATCCTCCATTTCAAACTAGGAGACATAGCTACTACTTGCACCAAACTAAGAGCTTATTTAAGTGTGTAACATATGATAATCATCATCCTTGAATTTCTCTTCTGTAATGTCCTCGGTACCTTTTTGAGTTTGAACATTTCTTTCTTTCTGACTTCATACTAGATCAACCTTCTCCCTCTGCATCTATAAGAATGGTACTGGAACAACCTGTAGTTACCTACATCTCATCAACTATATCTGAGTACCCATCTTTCTTTTCATCTTGAACATTTATGTTCTGCATCCTTAGGAGCCTCCTACTCCTATATAAATACTGGATATGGTCTAGAATTTACTGATTGTCACCATATCATAACTCCTCATGTTGTCTAACTTCTGCAAGTCGAGGCATACGTTCTTTCTTCCGAGACCTGTAAACTTACTTGCATTATTCTTTCTAAGATATGCCACTTAGCCAATCAGTCAGTGACAATAAACAGTAATCAAATAAAAATGTATTATGATTCTTATCAGAGTAGTACACATATTTTCTTAAATAAAACTTGTTCAACCATGTACACATCTCAAAACCCTAATCATGAATAAGACTCTTGAACTCTTTTTCACTCTAGCTATGAAATGACCAATTTTTCCCTTACTATCATAGTTCAACACATACCTTTGTCACTCTCGTGAGTGATCATACCTGAAATAATATTTTATCTCTTTCTTCATCCTCTTCTTTGATACTTCCTTCATAAATCTGCATAGATACTAAAATAAAATAGGTTAATTAACATTCTCAAAAAAATATATCTTGTAATGATAAAGTATTAAAGTAAACAAGTTACTAAAAATAAACCTGAATACTTATCTTTTGTTTTTTGTGTGTGGGGAGGCTCCACAGACTCCACCATTTTCTATCTTTCTTCAGATCAACTATATTCAACTTAAAGTACATAATCCTCAATTTCTACTAAATCTTTCTTTAAGGGAGGAGATTCCTCTTACTTTGCCATATGTGCTTGATTCTTTCTTTTCCCTTTTCCTTGAGGACACTCATAGGAAAAGTGTCCCGAATTTTGACAATTGTAGAATCTGATCTTTGAAACATATTTCTTCTTATCTGGAACTCTTACAGAGTTAGCAACTAGTTGTTCTTTGAATTGTGATATTCTGAAGAAATATCCTTGGATCGCTTCTCCTTTCTGCATCCTTGTATTCTTGAGTTGAGTTCTTAGATTCATCTTACAGATTATGTTCTTTCCTTCATATAATCTTGTTAGGGAATCAATCATTTATTTTGGATTCTTATTTGAATACACTTGAGGAATCAAGTCATCTTTGATGGAATCTGCAATGATTCTTTTAGCCTTGATTGTGTCTTTTTGGTGCTTTGCTTTATCTGCAGCATCGCTAGGTTCTGGTACCTCTTATTTGACAAATATTGATAGTTCATTCTCTTCAAGAATTATTCCAATCCTATACTTCAAGGCACAGAAGTTTTCCACACCCTCTAGCTTATCGATAAGCTTCGTGTTTGGAGACATCTTTCACCTAGCGTTAGGACACTGACTAAAAAATGAAAGTGTTTAAAATTGAATTTTGAACGTACCAGGAGGTGCGCTTGGCTGAGGCGAGTAGCCTAGTGTGTTTAGATTTCAGAAAATACAACTTTTACCCATACCAACTTGATTTGTGGATTTCTACACTCATGCTTTTGGTTTTTTGGTACTTGTGGTACACTAGTACTTTTGGTTTTCTAGTACTTTATGAAAACTAGGGTTTCACTTTTCGAGAGATCTAGGAATTGAAAAGTTGCGTCGAGGATGCCAAAATGTTCCTTGAGGTAGGGCACACTTTTCTAGATGGATTTCAAGCTGAAATTCTTCTTCAATAAAAATCCCTAATTTGCACGAATGACAAGAGTGACGTTTTTCTCTTTTTCTTGTGAAAGATGATCTCTTCGGCTTAGCTCTGATACCATGTTAAAGTTTCTGCTATTATTAGGTTACATTCAATTTACTAGATAACAATATCATAGATAAGATCACTCAGAGAAACACAATCACAAGAGTACACAAAATTTATCCTGGCAAACCTTCACGAGGAAGAAAACCCAGCAAAACTTCCTTAATATATATAGCCAAGATAATAAACCAAACACTAGAGAAATTCCTCTCCCAAGAATGTGCCTCTCTCCCTCTTCCTTCTTCTCTAACTGCATCTCCAAACTTGCGCTCTAATGAACAACTGAGTGAGTGAGTAAATGAGGCATTGGCCTCTCTTATTTATACAATTTGGAAGGTGTGAACATAAGTGTCTTTTGACTCGTAGGGCCGACTTCTCATTCTCGGTGGTTATAACCACCTTTATTTAATCTGGGGGCCGAATTCTCATTCTGACTATTACAATTAGGGTTTGACCAATCTGCAAAAGGGGATTTGGTCAATTACAATGACCGATATGATCAATCCACAAAAGGGGATTGATCTAATCAATAATAAATATGTTATCATTTAATTTATCCACAAAAGGGGATAAGAATATTATTTTCAATTACACAATATTTTAACAACTAAGAGCATGTTAGAAAATCATAAAGAGAAAGAATAAGAGAGAGCTCAGACTATGTTATTACTGTTAAAAGAAACGATGGATGTTCACAAAGATGTCAGCTTACCAGAGATCCTAAAAGTAAAACAGTGCATAACTACAAGAATAGGATACTTCGACATAGACTGTGTCTTGGATCAGGAAACACAAGTGAATATTATGACATAAGACACTTGGGAAATTTTGGAAAACCTTTTGTGGCATTGTTAGTGCAAATTCTTGTAAAGGGGTGTTTTCTCTCTAGATTCAAGCCCTTGGTGTAAAATGAGAGAAATGGGGCTTAGAAACCTACCAAATGCAATTTATCCAAGGTATCAACCATGAGCATAAAGGAACAACACTCGAACAACTCAATCTAGACTCAGATCAAGCAAGCAGGCAAGAACAGTTTTTCAATGGCGAGGATCCATCGATGGAGCAGATCGACGACCAACAAGTGATTGCGATCATAGAATTGCACGAGGAAAGGCATCAGGTAGAGTCCCGATTTCACGAGTCAAGAAAGCAAGGGAGTAGAGTCACCATAACTCATGAAATGCGAAGTCCCGAAGGGTCGAAGCCCAAAGTGCTGAAGGATCTAATGTGTCGATATGTCCAAGTCCCAAAACCCAAGATTCATGGGAGCCATCCAATATTGTGGGGACAGGTGGTAGACATATGAGATGCTGCAAGAATTACTATAGGGAGTTTTGAGGTCAAGAAAAGAATCAATATGGGCCATAAATATTATCAGACACATGGTGCACAATCAATGTTTCACAGTTTTGTGAGATGGAGGAGTCAAGGAGCAAGTCCTCAGGACTTGGGAAAATGAGAAATCATGAAATCAATCTGGTCCATCCATCTGGAAGGACACGTGGTGTAGGATCCAGGAAAAAGAAAGATCTTGTTAGGAGTGTCGATGGGAGGATATCCCGCAATGAAGATTTGATCAGGACCATCCATTTTGGTGGGACACGTGGCAAGAGTTCTTCATTTCGTTGACTCGATATTGAAGAAAGTCAACATAGGGAGCAACATGAAATTGCAGTATGTGAAGTTCCAACATGCTCGTAGGCTCTATCCTCAGGACATAGCCAAAGACCATGTGGAAAAACTAAAGGTAGGATCTAAAACAAGTTAGGCCCTGTCGTGATTTCGGTAACTGGGAGTTTGAATGGTAAGGACTCAGCTCCTTCCCATCATCAATACGCAAAATGCAATGAGCGCCTTTGAATCTCAGTCGGTGGTCACGAGAAAAGGTCACATGGAGAGATTCCAAGGGAGGAGCTAAGGATCGTTAAACCTTATTTCCAGTTTTGAAACTTGAAGGAGTTGAGGGACCATGCAGCAGGATTCACTAGGTCGCAAATTCCAAAGCACCTTGGTGGATAGGCGCGCGGTCACATCCCCAAGGTCATATGGAAAGTGGGGATAAATAAGGAGTGGGAGACATGCCTAGGGTTTTTCAGTAGGATGATCATGGCCATTGGATGTAATACAAATCCAACCAACGATCTAAGTAGACCATTTTGTGATTTTCTGCATCACGATTTTTGAACTGAGTTGGAGTGAAAATTCCTGAAGGGAAAAGTCTTGATGGAACTTTGGATGAAAGCTCCAAGTCATAGCTTATGGTCACAAGGGGATATTGTAAGAAGCCATGTCAAGGGTCCAAGAGCTCCTGTGTTGATTATAGAGAGAGAGTTGTGTGACCTCGAGCCACCAAAATTGACTTGAAGGAGTCACAGGCTCATCTAGAACATTGATGGGTGTCAAGATCCATCCCTATCCCGAGGCCATTATTTACTTAGACTGAAGAAGGTGGTTGAAACCTCATTTCAGCCATAAATTGATATCATGAAGGGATGGTCATGGTTGTTGGATGACGGTCCATATCTCCTCTAAAAATGGGTTTTCTGCAAAGCCCATATTGGCTTAAATTTGCGTTTAACAGAGGAGAAAAGGGACAATCTGACAGAAGAAGAGAAACACAAAGCTTTGAATGCAGTGGTATGATTGCATCATTGGGGTCGTTAACAACTTTGAGTATAAATGCTCATTTTTTATATTTTGTAAAGGATCAATGGTAGAGCTAATCTCCCGACTATAAAATTTTAATGAAGCACCGGTTTTCCTAGTTATGATTTTGTATTTGAGACTTCATGTTTAGTGAAAGTCAACTTCGTTCCATATTTGCAATCTCTGTGTTAAAACACTTAGAATTGGAGAATCGAGTTGAGGGTTGTGATATTGTAGGATGATGTATGTTTGATCACTACATGTTTGCACCAATTTTAATTGGTTTTCGGTGCCATATTCTCCCTCTCACATTGAATAGCTTGGAATTGGAGGATCCAGTCAAGTTGTTACAGTAGCGTTGGGATGCTAAGAATTGAAGGATCCAATTGAGTTGTCACTATAGATGTTGTAACTATGTCATTTAGGCACATTTCAATGTTTTGTTTTTCTTCTTCGGGCTATTGGAAGCTTGATGCCTACAGCAGAGCTTTGCAGTTTCTCTTTGAAGTCTTCCTCCTACTCACCCTTATTACAACTTACTGACTGAATTTAGATCAATACCTCACCTTCTTGTGCATAGCTTGGCCTAGGATTCTGAGTTAAAACGATATTCTTCTGGGTCTGCATCCATTCGATCACCCCTTTATAAACAATTGTGACATATAAACTAATGGGTGTCGGGCTCTACTCTTACTGCAATCTAGGAGTGACTTCGAACGCTGATAGGTACCTTCATGGGGAAGGATAGGCTTGTTCAAGGGAAGGATGATAACTTTATGTGGAAGAGTTACTAATGTACCTATTATTATTCATGGAACATTGACTGAAGAAGAATTTGAAGTCATTAAGTTTGTTGAGAACAGTGCCCCCTTCCCACTTTTACTAGGTAAAACTTGGATTGAGAAATATTAGATCAGAAACAAAGCAAAGGAAGAAACTATAGAAAAGAAAAAGCAAGAACTAAGGGATTTCATAGCTAGAAAAATAGAACGACTAATAGAAGAATGAGAAGATAAGTCAAAGAAATAGAGGGAAAGAGAATTAGTTGTCGAGGTTGAAAGAAAGAAGAATACCCACTCTAGATTTAATAAAAGAAGAGATATTAACTTCAACCCCTTTCAGAGCACATCAGCAGTGCAAATTCACTACGCTAGGAGAAGATAAGAATAAGAATGGAAAGAGGAATCCAAAAATAGTTAGAGAGACTTAGATCATAGGAAAGAAGGCAAGGAAGCTTAGTAAAAAGAAATCCAAGTTAGAAAATCTATAAGAAGCTACAGAGAACAGATGGAAAACTTCATAGACTAGAACCTTGCAAGAGGTAGGTTCACAGGATGTGAACTTTGTTGGAACAACAGGACCACGCAAAATCAAACTTCGACCTGGAGAAGCTATATGACCATTGGAGGTGCTCCTCCCATTAGAACAATGCTCTAAAACAGCTAAAAAACACCTTTATGAGTGGATGGATCGCTTTTGGGAAGTTGAGACTACACCATAACAGACAAATTTGCATTGATGGAAGCATTCTTGCCTGTTGGAAGAATATATTATGGTGTCTCACTTATTTAACTCGTCGGACGTTGTGCAGTGACCAATTTTTTCCACTCATGATTAACTGAGCTAGCAGAGAATTGATTGTGTGTTGAGTTGTGTTATCCGAAACTAGATGTCGTTGTCCATTTGTCTACCCCACTTATCCGTTCACCTACCCCGACCTGTTTTTTTAACAGTGAGAATGTCGGGTGAACCTATTGCATTATAGAAGTCTATCGATGGTTGATAAACCGTTATCTGAAGGAGCGCAAGTGTCTTCGACTAAGGGACTGTAGGCTTCCCCTTTGACTAGACGTTGTTATGGCCATGTTAACCCTGCGACTGAATAACGAAGTAAGCATCGCAATGATCTAGAAAATGTGAAGAAGATATCATCGATATTACCAAACTATATCCCCCCTTTGTCTGGTGCAGTTAACCACAAAATCATCCCACAAGACTATGAGTACACCCTGATGACCACATACATCCCGAAATGAATACGCGTAGTTGGGATTCAGTTAGGACAGATCCCACTACTAAAGAATGATGACTTTAATCTAGGAAATAGGAAGAACTATGTTATTCTAATGCCCCACCACTACTTGACGAAGACAACTAGGAAGTAGCCTTGCCTTGTCTCCCAACCATGGATTAAGGGGCTAGCCCAGTCCACTGCATTAAATGTGATGAAGATTCCCCATTTTGGTCATCATGAAGAGTTTAACGCTTGCGTTAAACTCCTCTTGTCGATCTATCATAGCAGATACATGTGGATCAATCGATGGATTAGTGTGGATCTGGCACTGATCCACTTGATTACAGGATTAAGCATGCAAGGACCTGGACCTCAGCAATTTTACCAAGGGAAGGCCTTAGACCGCTCCATGGCACAGCGCATCAAACAATCTTACGGCGAAGTTAAAAAGGGAAAGTGAGGCTACAAGGTAGCCTCTATCTAGGATGGCGCAGTGTGCCTCACTTTCCAACTAATAGCTGGCAAGATCGTAAGATAGAACCGCCCCACACAGGTCATCAGGTTTGTGGTGGACCTCGCAGGAAAATGTGTGGAGGGAATGCAGATGAATTGGGTGAGTTACCTCATCAATGAACTGAAGAAATATTGTTGTGAGGCTTAGGATATAGGATACAAATAACACTTTAGTTGGTTGATCATGTTGATTGCATTTGTCGCTTGGAAAATGCCTGAGGGAGCCACCTTTCTGAAGATTGAACCATCAGAGTTGTTGGCCTCTAGGTTTTCTACCTTGTGGTACACCAACGACATGTTGAAGCAATGGAAATCCAATGATGTGTTCCATGTGAATTATCAGCAATTGAAGGTTTCCATTGAAGCATTTCCATGCATGACATCGTGCACCTTGCACCAGTACAAACCAATAGAAAATTTTTGCGCAGATCCGCATTTCATATATATCATTGCGTGTAGAGATGAGAGAAAGGAAGAGTTACAATCATATTACAATCTAACATATGAAGACATGGATCACATCACAAATAAATGGTCGAAGGAGTTTCGTGTACCTGTTGTTGATTTAAGACTCTCCAACACTTACATCATAGGAAGCCCCCTGGTTACCTGGGTCGAACATGTCGGACAATCCAGTGGGACGAAGAAGAATAAAAAGAAGGAAGAAATCCAGGATATAAAGAGTGATGAAGAGGACAATGCCTCTGAAAAAGATGGATCTAGCTCATTAGGAGGAGGAGGAGACGAAGAAAATGGACAAGGAGGATGTGATGAAGGAGAAAAGAAAGGGAAGGTGAAGCTACCCCACCGAAAGATCCCCCTACTAAAATAGTAACATTGTAGAAGAGGAAGGTTTCTCCATAGAAACCTTCAGCAAGAAAGAAGACACGCACTAGTAAGCCCAGTTATAGGCCATTCTCACAGAGGACAACATCAGCTTGGTCCGCGAAGCTATGAAGGATTATTCCAAGGATATCTTGTAGAGATATGGAGAAAATTAGGAGGATCTATATGGAAGGATCAAAAAAGAATTAAGCAAAGTAAAACAATCTATTCATTCGGTCTGTGCAGTACCTACTGCATTATAGATTGTGGAATTGGGGGATCAACCAGCCTAATTGATAAGACTTGCTGATGCGACAGAGGATCGACTTCAGAAATTTGAAGAAGAGAAGGAGAAGGCTACAAAACACTTGAAACAAGAGAAAGAGGAAGTATTAGAGCAATTACGAGTAGCGCGGTACTGTGTAACTGCCTATGAAAATGAGAAAGAAGAGTTGTTGGCGATTCTCCAAGAGGACAAAGAGAAACTACAAAGAGAAAATGAGCAGTTGCTCACAGAATGAGCTACAATCAAAGAAGAAGTGAATAAATCATGTCTCTCTATGCTAGGCTTGGCACAAGAGGAACAGGAGTTGGTTGAGGCTCAAGTGGTGAAGCTCGCTGAGACCATCAAGCATCCTCAAGTGAGGATAATGAATTTGTAGATCCAAGAAATATTGATCACCCCCTAGGAAGTGCGTGACTAGAGGGAGGAAGCAACTAAGAATGTAGTAATAAGGATAAGGGCCCTAGCCTCAAAATGCAAATAGTTGAGAAATAGAAGCACATAGACATAATAACGCCTTGCAAAAGATCCAGAGCTAAAGAAGATGGAAACACAGTTACAAGAGGCGCAGCAGCAGGCTTTATTCATGCAGGTACAGATGAACCTACTCACCACAGTTGGAATAATGAAGAGATATCAGGAACAACACACAGTGAATCAACAGATCACTACCCTCCAGGGCAGGGTAATGGAAGTCATGCAAAATCTACAACCTGTGCAGGAATCCTGCAAGGTGTTCAAATAAATTGAGGGACAAGGCTCACAACTTGACCAAGTTGTTGCAATAGTGGAATAGTGCCTCAAAGGGTTTGTTACAGAGAAAACGATCGAGTAGCTCACTGAGTAGGAGGCTCAGGCGAAGCAGCAATTTTAGGTAGCTCAAGTTAAGTTCGAGGCCTTTGAAGCAGTGTTTCCCATACCTAAGTGACTGAGGATGAGTCACAGGTGAGTGTTAGGGGCATGTTGTCCCTCGACCAAGTTTTGAGGAAACCTTGCTCAGGTTTGACCACTTTTTGGACTTCGACACCTTGGTCGAGAAGGGAGAACCCAGGTGGAGATGAGATCGTGGATCTCACTTATTTTGTGGGATATGTGGACCCAACAAGCAGTTTTCTAAGGTTTTTGTAATGGGTTATGGGATTTCAGCCCACGAGTTTACCCATGATTAGTTCTTATTGTAAGATATTGTAAAAATATAAGTAAGAATGTATTGTAGAAGAGTAGGGGAGAGTGGAAAGTGGCTAAGTGCAAGTAGCTCTGAGTTTCTTTGTGCAACAGAATCTGTATGTAAGGCTCTGTGCTTGATAGAGAAGTTGGCTATGTGCCTTAACATAATTTTGGGAAGGAGGATATGGTGCTCAGTGCGCATATATCATTTCCTATGTGAAGCTTGGCTCTATGGTTTAATGCACAGGAGTGGATGAATGTAAGAGATTGGAGGATAATAAAGAAGACAAAGCAATTGGTGGACGTAACCCCACACTGGGGTGAACCACTTATATCTTGTGTCTTTAGTGTGCTTTTTGTTGTGTTATTCATGTTATTGATTTGCTTAGTGTCTTGATTATAATGTATGATAGATAGATCTGTTGATTCTTAGTGATTTACTTAAAGATGAATGAATGTTAGATCTAAATCAGTGTTGTGTGCTAAGTGGTTGAAGTGCTTAATATTTATTGTTACTACGTCGATATATCTTTGGGTATGTTCTGCGATGTTAATAAAGCTAATGAACTAATGCATGTCACCTTCTAAATGTTAATAGAGTACTTTGTGAAGTGTTATTATCACAGATTTGTGTCCCAAATTGGTTACAGAGACCTGAGTCCTATAAATCCCCTCTGCTTCTACCTCGGCTGAGACTTCGCCTGCTTCGCAGGTGTTGCCAAAAGGGTCGGTAGTTAGTGTTTTGTTGGTGCATTGTTGGAGTGTTGAACCCTCGATTTTCCCCTGTTCCAACAATAACCTTGTTGGGGACATGCACTGAAAAATGATGAAGAATAGCCTAGTGTGATACCATTGGTCTAGATTATTTTCATAATGAAATTAAAGCAGAGATATTACAATGAAGTTCACATAAATATTACCAAAAACAAGGAAAACAATAATACATGATTTCTCTAAATGAAAGAAATGTACAGAGATTGTAAAAATATAGAGTGAAAGATTCACTAGAATGGTGTCATCTTTGGAAAGAGATATTTGAAGGCCTTTTTATAATAAAAATGAATTCCAAAAAACTAGACATCCAAAAACCTAACCCCATGAGATGAAGCGAAAAAATTCATGTGGACATTGTTGGGCTAAGTTAGTACATCAACATTACGGAAGAGTAACATTTTCATACTATCTCCATTTTAGGCATGTGATTGTCCGTTGGAAAGGTCTTTTCAAGAGCTATGCATTATGCCATCAAACTTTGACTATGTGTATCGTTTGAATGTGAAAATAAAAGAAAACACTGGCCCAAAACGCCCTTGGAAGTACAAAAAGATATACTTATATGAAAACTTCTAAAATAAGCTAGTTGGAATAGGTCGACCACCACAATTATCCACCTGGATGCTGTGTCGGTATTTAGAATAGCCCGAGAAGTGCATAATTCACAATTACAAAGAAATGTCCCCAAAATGTGTTGAACTGAAAGATGTGAAGATGAGTAATTTGAAATTTGGAACAAGTGGGTGGCCATCAATATCCATGTGGAGCAATGTATTCTTTTGTCATTCCACTTCAATTGCTTCACTTCTTGCTTCTCTTCTTGCAACAATTTGCCCTTTATCACTCCACTTTCAAAGTAGCTTTCTTCATCGTTTTTTTTATTAGACTTGTTTTATTCATTCTTTTTCCCATTCAACCTGGATGATACAACATTCAATCTTGAATACCGTATTCCACCCACTTTCGGGTAGGCTTCCTCATCCATTGTACCATTTTCTTGGATTTTTCTTCTTAAATTTTTCTTCGTCTTGGATTTCCATATTCACTTGTCATTTGTTAGAGTAGCTAATTCTAACAAAATAACTACATCTGTAATGAGTTAGCTAAGCTCACTACCTTTGTGCATTTTGCATTTCAAATTCCAAGACATGAAAAACTTAAATATTAAAAAAATATATCACTAGTATATTCCCATAAACCTTCCATTAAAAGATTCTCATTTATTTAAATCGAATATGAGTTGTTGTTGTTGGCCATTAACAACAAACTCATTTTGTCTTGTCTCTCTATCTCCACTTGCTCCAACATAATGGTATATTGTCTTGGCTCTGTACCTCCACTTGCTCGACGTTGGTATATTGTCTTGGCTCTGTACCTCCACTTGCTCGACGTTGGTATATTGTCTCCCTGAAAAAACTACTAAATCAATAGTTTCAAATACAAGTTAGACTATACCTATTGGGCTTGATTAAGCTGCATACACCATTGCAACTTTAAATCTGATGTATACCTATGGAGATCATTCACATAGTAGCACCCTTAATAGTGAGGTCATAATCCAGTCCAAAGAAAATTACATCTGCAACTTTAAGATACTACAGAACTTGAAACCATATTTATGTTACAAAATTAATTAAGTGCATTGAACTTTTGTTCCCTGGAATGTACCAAAATACTCTTGAGGAAATAACCAATCTACAATACCGGTGTGATTTTGTTCGAGGAAATTACCAATCTACAGTACCAGTGTGATTTTGTCTCTTTTGTGCTATAGGGAGGGACTTAATAGTTTTATTGAACTATACAATTAATTCTGAATAGAAAAACTCGCCTTTTATTGAACTCTTTTAACATAAAGTTCAGATCTAACTTTCATTACTTTTTTCACAGAGATCTGAAAAACACCATTGAACTCTCGAAATCTCTGCCATCAATTACTAATTTGATTTAAAGCTCAATACTGTGCTAATCTTGGCCAGATTCGTGCCCTTTAAAATTCAATTTGTCAACCCTTCAACGATCTCCTCCGCAAACCCTCCACCTTAAACTTCTTCCTCTGTGTGGGTCGGAAAGGAAACTTCTTGTAGCATGAAACCCTGACTGCTCTTCCTGTGCTATGTAACCGTAGTTCCAACAACGATTCCTCTTCTCTTCTCTCAAGTGGAGCGACTTCCATATTTCTCAGTCCCTGGGCCTTCCAGAGATAGAGTGAGGCTCTGATATCATGTCAAAATATACTCACTCAGATATATTGATGCAAATATGGTTACAAATGTGTTACTTAGTTTAATCAATTTTTATAGCTATAAATACAATAATTAATTATTATAGATGTAATTAATTTGTTTTCTTTAATAATGATAAATTGTTGGATTTAATATTTTAGTAATTAATTTTGAATAATAAAAATGCTTTAGGAGTTTTTCAACAAGTTAAATCCATTTTTACATTTAAAAAATTAACAAAAAATTATAAATTCACACAGATTTGTACCATCATATTCCTCCTTCTAATTCCCCCTTCCAATTGGTATTAGAGCCTAAAGTTATAGAGCAAGCCTGCAAAAACAAATTGTGTGGAGCATGTGGATTAATCAGGACAACTGCAAGAAATTGAGATTGCGATTGCGAGGTGTAACCCGCCATTAACGGTTATAAGTTGAAACATCTATAATTGTTTTTAATGCAGTAGTTTAAAAGTTATAGGTTTTGGTATTTATTTTTGGATATTTTATGGAAATATTTGTTAGAATCTACATATTCTAGTGGTTAATTTTGAATAATAAAAGTGTTCAAAAGATTTTGCAGTAGGAGGAATCAATTTATACATTTAAAAAAATAACAGAAAATTGTAATTTTATACAAATTTATGTAGTGAGCAGGAGGAATCAATTTATACATTTAAAAAAATAACAAAAAATTGTAATTTTATACAAATTTATATAGTATTCTCACGAAAAGATACAAAATAAAACAGTTAGACAATCCACTTTTTAATTCCCCTTCCTCCTTTGAATTGGTATCAAAGTGTAAAGTTAGAGAGCAAGCCTACCAAAACAAATCGTGAGGAGCACGCGAATTAATCAGGACAACCGCAAGAAATTGAGATTGAGAGGAGGAACCAGCCATGACCCAATGCTTATCTCTAAAGGCGCTCCGGGACTTCGCTTTTTGGGGATCTTCACATTACTTGACTACAGATTTCCCGATGCCCAATTGACGAAATCGCTCTTCTCAGATCGAAGGTCAGATCTGCTATGCATCCGATGACTGGGATTTCTTCCTTGGAACTCCACCTCGGTCGGCTCCACATGATGGGTGAAAAACCTTTCTTCCTGGACCTGTTTTCCACATGACCACAGGCTATGAGCATGGGCCCAATTCTTGGGTGTTTCATGACTTTGTGCTTCGCAAACTTGCACCGTGCTCCATGCTAAAACCTCTGATTTGTGAAACCGTGAATCTGTTGATCTAGTGCCACATACTCCTATGGGTTTGTGGCCACGATCTCTTCGTATTTTTTTCCTTCAAGAAACTTTAACACAGCCCACTCCGCAACTCCTGATCTCGGAAACGTGAATGGTCTCTGCATACGGAAATAGACGAGAAGATCAACGGCTTGGATCATAACTTCACTCTACTTTGGAGCTTCAGGCCTCGACTCTTCGACACATCGTGACTTCGTGACTTCGGGAGTTTTAGGCCTTCGTGACTCGGGAAAATTTGGCGTCCCTCACTTCAGTTTTCCCGAAATGACTTTCTCCGTAGCTCGGATCAGACGCCACACATCCTGCTGGATCGGACAACCCATTCTAATTTCGGGTTTCGGGACTTCAAACCTTTGAGAAACAACTTTAACAACATTTCAAACTCCTGATTCCCGCTATAATCTTCCAACATTGATCTCTCTCAATAAGATCCATGGCCCAGATTTAATCTTTTCTCGACCTTTGATCTCGGGCTTTTGCTCCGACGCTAATCTTTGAACAACTTTTGGATTCTAAAAACTTGCAAATAGCCGATCTGAACTCCACATGGAATCCCAACCATTGGAAGTTGAACACGCTTGTTTACTTGATTCAAGTTTAGAATGGGTCACTCTGAGTGTTGCACCTTGAGCCCGCGGTTGCGGCCTGTATAAACAAAGACTTGGAATACTAGTCGGGGGCTCGGAAAGACAAAGGACTAGTGACTAAGACAAAGAGTAAAGTGATCAACCTTAGAGAAAACATAAATTTTTAGGTTCGAGACTTCTCAAGTAAGACAACAAGGAAAAGCAGGTCATTCAAACGAACAAAGGAAAACAGAGAAAGATTTACAAGACGAAGGGGAAAAAACTTAAGATTTGGTCTATGAAAAGGAGAGAGACAAGGAAAAATTACAGACTTAGGTCGAAACCATTAACCCACAAGACTCTAACAAGTTCATGTGATAACATTTGAATGCACAGGGGATGGCATGCTCCCTACGAGCTACCAAGAACGTGCAGCTCCAGTGCCTTAGCTTTGGGTTATGGGGTCTCTTATTGAAAATGAAAAACTAAAAATCAAAACAAAACAGGAGTGGTATTTATAGTGGTGGAATTCCATTCACGGCCTAAACAAAACATTTCTTCAAAAAATGCCCATTGATCGGGCCACCTAAAACCTCAGAATCCTCTAAATTCTGCAACTTATAAGTGTTATTCATAAATATCTCTAAAATTTTAAAGGGAACAATCCACAAGGCTTCAAATTTTCCATTCTTTCCTTTGTATTGTTTGGGGGAATCTATAAATTCTAACCTTGTACAATATCTACTGCAAACTGATATTCAGAAAAGAACAGAAAAGATACAATGGCAAATACAAACATTACACAGAGATTTTTCACCTAGAAACCGAAACCGGGAAAACCAGCATATATTATATTCATACACACTTCGTTACATTGTTTACAATACAATATACATATAGGAGCCAGCGGCATCCAAAACCCTAACCCAATGACCTCGATTAGTCCAAAACCCTAATTCCTTAACTGGAAATAGAAAATCATCGGCAAAAAACCATGTGCCGAAAAACCACCTAATATCATGTGGTCCCGGAAATATGTCGTCCAGATAATATGTCGTCTCGGAAATATGTTGGCCCGGCAAAGACTATAACACATACCCAATAGAATCCCACTTGAGCACCAGATACCCTAGTTGTAAATCTTCCTTGCATGCGCTATTGTCAAAGGATCATTTTATTTTTTGTTGATGGTCCTGTGTTTTATCAAGAAGCTTCTCCCTAGTCTACTGCACTTCTACCAGATGTAGTATCCTCCTGACCATGTCATCAGGTTCTCCTTGGTATTCCTGGAGGAACTTTTCCACAAGAAAAGCAAGTTGAGAAGGAAATATTGTCTCAATGCCATACACCAACTAGAAAGGAGAAATGCCTAGTGATCATTTTGTGGTAACTCTATCATCCCATAATGAAAACTTAAGCTTTGAATCCCAGGCTTTCTTGTTGTCTTCTAACAGATTCTTGATGATCTTTATGAGGCTCTTGTTATAAGACTCTCCTAAGCCATTTCCCTGAGTGATGGCAAAGACGCTCCTACATCTACCCCGCAGGGTCTCTGCGCTTGACCTCTCGGTCTTCAAGGATCGTTCAAAGTTCACCTTTGAGCCAAATTGGCTCTTTGGACTCCCAATGGGATATCTGTGAAAACTCGATCCACAGGTCCTTTCTTCACCCGCACGGCCTTTTGCACATGACCGCGCTCTTTTCTTGATCTTAATTTTGGGTTTTGGGGTTTCATGATCCATGACATCAAGAGTTACTGTCCTCTTGAATCCCCGATATTCGATGAGAAATTTCACCGATATGCGCCCTTTATGCGTTATCCCTCCTGGCTATGCTCTGGTCCATGTGACTGCTAATTCATAAGACTGTAGCCTTATCCTTCTTTCGGGGTTTGGACTTCAAAATCCCGATGTGCTCCAACTTCCATTAGACCTCCAGGCTACACTCCTGGCCCACATGACCACTATCTCACAAGACCACAACCTTGTCTCCCATTGGAGTTTTGAACATCGCAATGTCAAAATGCATAAACATTTTGTCCCCGGAATCCCCAATATCCCGATATGACATCATCTTCCGCTAGTGCCCTGAGCTAGACCTTTTGGGTCCATACGACCTCCCTCTATATGACCGCAGTCATACCACCTATCAGGACTTCGGGGTTTCAAATGCTGAAATGCATTTTCCCATGGGATTGTCGATCCCTCGAATCCCAATTTTCCAATATGCTGATAGTTGGCCCCTCAATGGTGCTTTCCTCCTTGTCGAGGTTTTCGGACTTCGCGATTTCGAAATTCCCAAATATCTTGTCACTAGGATTCCCCATATCCCGATGACTGGAATGCTGATAGACGACTTCCTGTTGGGACTTTCCCTGATGGCTCTGATTGCTGCCACGCGTCCCAAGAATGGACGATTCAGATTCCTCCTCACGGTTTCGAGAGTTCTGATGTCCCGACTTTCACAACCTCAGGAACTCCAATTTCCGGAGTGTCAATATATGGATGTCTAGTGCCCGGATCTCTAGAATGGACGATCACGTGACACGCGTCCTCTCTCTGATGGACGGCCCAGATTTGTGTTGGGTTTTTCAAGATGGACTTACCTGATCTCTTGTCCACGGGAATGTCGATATCCCGACTCCCGACTCCTGATGCCTCGATCTTTGCCACGTGTCTCCACTAACGGACGGTCTAGATCAGTGCCGGGTAATTTCCCATGGAAATTCCCGATCTCATGTCATCGAGAACTCCGATTTCCCGATATGTGAAACCCCGATGAGTCAACCCTCCTTTCGAGATTTCTCCTCCTATTCATGAGCTTAACCCTCGCACAACTTCTGTCAGATCCGATGGCTGACGGGTGATTACTCAAAATCTGACGGTTCAGATCATCTCTTCTCTTGTGCACTCTCTGGATGTGAAAACCTTTTGATGGTCTAGATCTCCTCGGCCGATCTGACGGCTAGCGTTGCTTCTCCTGAGCTTCTGCACACTTTCTTCCTGCACTTGGAGGAATTCCAAGTTCTCAAAGGCTCTAACCTTTGTCTTCCTCCTCCTCTTGTGAACTCCGGACTCTGAGCTTCGCTACGCGCGTGGAAACGTTGTTCCTCCTGAGCTTTGCTCCCTTCGAATTCTCAAGGGATTCTGACGTCTGCGCTTTTGCAGAGTCTTCACGCACCCATAGTGTTGTCTCTCCTGAGCTTCTCAAACACTCAAACCCCTAAGGGATTTTATCCTTCTACCTTCTCCTATAGATGGAGAATGTTTGGATGCCCTCCTGACTATCCTCTGCCTCAAGAAACTCCTTGCTGAGCCTTTAGGGTGTTCAGTAACTCTGTGAAGATCCTTCAGTGGATTCTTCCCTCAATTACAGAACTCAAAGAGTTCACTTTTCTTCTCTGTGCCTGTCTGCACACTAACTCAATACCCACCTGGCAGAGTGTCTTCTTCCAAAACTTCCAGTAGTTTTCTCCCCTTCTGTACACCTATGCACCTGCTCAATGGCCACTTGACAGAGCTCTCAGAATATTCAGTGATTCTATCTCTTCTTCCTGAAATCACAACAGAGTTCTATCTTTGTGCACTCCTTGCATTGGCTCAATGCCCACCTGGCAGAGCTTTCAGAATCCTTGGTGATTCTGTTTCTTCTGACAGAACTCACAGCAGAGTTCCTTCAAATGCACCAATGTTCATATGCTCAATGCCCACTTGGTAGAGCTCTACAGAACTCACAATAGAGTTTCTGTCTTCAAATGTGTCTCTCATACATAGCCTTGCCTCCAAGGTATTTAGCAACCTTGAGATCTTCTCCTGAGTTGTTCATTCCAGTTCTTGTGCCGCAACACGTATTTGTCTGAACCCATAGAATTTAGAAGTGAAACCTCTGTGCACGACTATCAGAACCCGCAGTGTTCTGTCACACCCTCCTGGTGTGAAGCCTCAAAGACCTTCACCTGAAATCAAAACAACCTGCAAATGCCTACCATACATTCACAGCGTATAAAGAACACTCACATACATCCATTCAACACAAAATAATGCAGGAAAAACTGCTCTTTGTATTAAATATGGAAAATGCCTGTATTTACAATGTGTTCCTGAGCACGGCTTGTAAGAAGGTCTCGACTATTCTATCTTCTTCTCTCTACACGTAGACTATCACACAACTCAACTTACTCGACTTACTACAAAATAAGATACTAAAAAACTCTTTTACCTGAGGGGGCTCTTCGATCTCTTCCCTCCAATCTACCTACCCTATTCAATTACATTGAATAGCTGTCTAGTCTAGAATCAGATCTAGATCTTAGCCTTACAAACATTAAAGGCCAATCTTATCTACATCATGCACAAAGGCACGGCTCTACAGCTCACCAGCTTAGACATTTAATTACATTGAATTCAGATTTCAAATGAGGCTGCGCCTCTCTTCAACACGCGATTTGAATTGGCTGACATGGCTGGCTGGCTGGCTAGCTGACGTGGAGAGGTGCTCCTGCATCACTGAGGGCCCTAGGGAGTAGAATGGATTAGTGTAATCTCATACTGCTCACAGAAATTAAATAATGGCTCAGCCCTGAAAGAGGAAACATTGTCTGTAGCGATCCCACTTGGACAGTCAAATATGGACATGATGTCTTCAAGGAAATTTATGATTACCTTGTGGGAGGAACTCCTTGTGAGGATGGATTCTATCCATTTGGTAAAATAATCAGTGGCATTAAAAAACCCCCTGTGTTGGCCACTTGAGGTTGGGTGTATTTCTCCAATGAAGTCAAGACCCCACTGCTAAAAAGGTCCAGAAACTGTTACAAGATTTAATGGAAAAGATCTGAGTTGTTGCTTTCCAACAAAATTTTTACACTTGTGCAGGCTATGATCTTTGTGCAAACATTAGTGAAAAGTTTGGGCTAGAAATACCCAGCTCTGAGTATCTTGTAAGTTGTGGTCCTCCAAAAAGGATTGTTAACAACCAAACATCAATATAGCATAGAAAAACCTCAGGAAAAGTACTCAACGCCTTGAAAAAGAGATAATTTTAGATAATAAGCCTCTTTGAGGGGGCAACCTCCTTTTACCCACTTAAAAGTTCAAGTACAAGATGATTCAAAATGAAAATGTCTCCTTGGTATATATAGGAGACTAGGAAGTATAATTACAACTAATGGCCTAAAGCCGACATAAATAAAATAACATTACTAAT
>JZKD02S1617276.1:134682-149999 GCA_000966675.3 Picea glauca
TTGTGACAAACATTTCCTAACATCGCAAAGTGACAAACATTTCCTAACGTCGCATTGTGACAAACATTTCCTAACATCGCAACATGACAAACATTTCCTAACGTCGCAATGTATCAAACATAGTAATGTTGCAATCTATCAAACATAGTAATGTCAAAATAAGAGACGAACATATAACGTTGCAATGCGATGAACATATTAATGTCGCAATCTCACAAACATAGTAATGTTGAAATCTACCAAACATACTAACGTCACAATTTGATGAACATAGGCATGTCATTGCAATGAGATGAACATCAACAGAAGTCACAATGTGTCACACATCGCCCTATCATCACAATATTGTGAACATTTCTTCACATTTTATTGTGACACACATATGTCGATGTCAGGATGCGAGAAATAATTACAAATGTCTCATTCTATTGAACATAGTGACGTTGCGATTGACCAAACATAGTAACATCAAAATGTGAAAAACATATATGGTTGTCGTAATGTGACAAAATATACGGAAATCGAAATGTGATAAATATTTCCAAATGTTGCAATATGTCGATCATAGTAATGTTGCAATCTACCAAACATAATAACCTCGCAAGGTAATGAACCTATGCATACATTGCAATGTGATAAACATTTATGGATGTCCCAATCTGACGGACAGAGCCTTGTTGTAGCAATGTGATGAACATGGGTCTATCATCCCAATGCAACAAATATATCTTCACGTTGCAATGTGGTGCACATATCCTGATGTTGCATTGTGATAGGCATTTCCAAAAGTTGCAATGGGATGAACACAACCATTGTCACAATCTGATGTACACAACCCACTATGCCAATGTGACAAACATAGACTAATTTTGCAATGACACGAACATTTCTCGATGTTGCAATGTGACGAACATAACCCACTCTCAAACTATGACAAACCTATTCCAACATTGTAATGTGAGAAACAAAAACCTGTAACAACCCGCTCTGGCGCACTTACAAAACTTATCATTTGAGGACACTTGCTCGCAAGTGATCTGGACTTTTCTGATGTTAAAACATTTATACTCGATTATGATGCATTATGATAGATGACATGATGTATTACTATTGCTATATATAGGTGCTATTGACTCAGTTTATTTGAGTGTGCAGGTTTTTGACCTGGAGGATGCAGAGGCATCGACAAAACCCTTGGACTCCGGATTGAGTCAGGGAGTGTGATATTTGAGTTTATTTATTTACCATGATATTTATTGATTTGATGGTATGTTGTTGACATGTTCTAACATGATGGTTGATGATGCAGGCTGACGATAGCTTGCCAACCAGACTCACATATCGAGTAAAGGGGCCACACATGATTTCGAGAGAGGTTAAGGGAGAGATGTGGACAGCAGCCCTGCCACAGCCTACTAGCACTCCCACCGTGGCTCGAACTGTAGGTTAACGATTACCTAGTTCGAGAGGATCCATGATGTCGTGAGGGAAAACTCCTACAGTCGCTCACGATGATTCTAAGGGGCGCGTAATAAGGTGGGGGGCCTTATTCCTTAGAACCCTTAGTCTCCCACAGGTTCACCTGGCGGAGTGTTGACTTCAGGGGTTATAGATGTCTACCAATCTATCAAGTCAGCGAGTGGCACCCTTGGAGCATGTGGTGCATCCTGAAGGGCACGTCGCACAAGGAAATACAAGTCAGTGAGTGGCACCCTTGGAGCACGTGGTGCATCCTGAAGGGCACGTCACGCAACAAAAGCAAATGAGGCGAGTGGCACCCTTGGAGTACGTAGTGTGTCGTGAAGGGCATGTCGCATTGATGATGATGATGAGACAACCTAGATGACCTTAAGACCTTAACGCCTGATAAAATTCTTAAAATGACTCCCCTAATGAATTCTCGCCTAGTTCAATCTAAACCTAAATTTAAAACATCTCAAAGGTAAAATTCTGATAAGCCCTAAGAAAAGATCCTACAAAAATAAACATAAGGGCGTAAACTAAAACCCTCCTATGTGTTAGTTAAAGTATTCTTAAACTAAAGTGGGGTAGAGTAATGAGGTGGATAAATTAATTGAAACCCAGGGTTTTTAAATTTTAAATAAGAATTAAATTATTAAAGAGTGGGAGTATAAAAATTTAGGATTTTAAAAATATATTGAAAAGACTATTAAGCGCATTTATCATTTTGGGTTTAAAATAATAATAATAATAATAATAATAATAATAAGAGAGAAACAAAAAAATAGAAATGAGGAAACTTGTAATAAAGGAAACTTAATAATAGAAAGTAGGAGACATAGGGTAAAAAGCGAAAAGGAATCAACATTTAAGGAGTTACTAAAAATCAGAAACTTCATTTTAGGAAAGTTATTAAAAGCATGAGAGGGGATCTAGGAACCCTAGGAGTAATTTTAGGAGCGACTTTAGGGGGAGTGAGGGAAATGAGTCTTTTATTTAAATTAAAAAAATTAATTTGGAGAAACATGGGGGATGAGTGACACTTGGACGGTAGAGAATGTTTAGAGGTTTGTCATTAAAAATTAATTTAATAATGATTTAGGAAAGTAGGTGGGTCTCAAATTTCTATAAAAGAAGGGGAAAAGAAGGAAGAAGGGGATGAAAGGATAGAGTAACGTTACGTTGCCGGATTGTGGCTCGACGGATTGCTTGTGAGGAGTTGGGCTTATCTCAACTGTATTGGAGTGGTAGCTCAGCCTTGGAGGCGAGCTGAGAAGCTAGTCTTATCTCTGGATCTTGTGTGGCCCCTTTGCAGCTCGGGGGGCTAAGGGGGAAGTAGAGTACCCCTACCGATTGGCTGGGAGGTACCGGTGAGGTCGCTATGGTCGGCGAGCAGGAGCGGCAAGGAGCACGGGACATCAATCGAGGCGTGGTCATCCTTCAAGGAAGGCAAAGAGGCTAAGGTATGGTCGCTTATTTGGTAGAATAGAAGGCAGTAGAACTGATGTAGATCTGACTATTGTTGGAAAAGTGAATTGGCATTAAAATGTTTTAAGGGTAGCTGCATTTGTCCTTTTCCTCGACGATTTACATAGAATAATTTTTTTTAATGTTTGTGGAACCCCCTGAAATTTTTAAACGATTGTTGAGTGATGAAATTGTAAATATCTGTGAAATCACCCTTGCCGGTAGACTTGTCTCTGTTGATTTATCTGCCGACATTGGACATTAATCTCTGCGTTAATGTAATGTAAATTCCTGCATTTTTCTTTTCGTGATTTTCTCTGCGTCTTGATTGAATTTCTCTGCATGCATGGACTTTGTTGGGCATTATGCCTTCTAGTATGTGGCTCGAAGGGTCTGCGTTCTCCTTCAGAATGAGCATTCTTGTGTTGGGCGTTTTCATTTTATACCGTGGGCAATTCTTGTGTTTGGGCGTTTTTATTACACACTGTGAGAATTTCTTACATTGGTCATTTTTATTCAATACGGTGGGAGATTCTATTGTATACAGTGAGCTTTCTCATGTTGGGCGTTTTCATTAGATACCGTAAGCCATTCTTGTATTTGGGCGTATGTATCACCCACAGTGAGCAAATTTTTACATTGGTCGTTTGATCTTATACAATGGGCATTTTTGCAACTGTTCCTGGGCATTTTGGCAACTGTAGATTGGGCGTTTTGCCACTGTCATCTTGTGCATTTTTGCAAATTTATATTAGGCGATTTTTCCACTATTGTCGTGTGCGTTTTTGCAAACTGATATTAGGCATTTTTTCCACTATTGTCCTGTACGTTTTCGCAAACTGATAGTGGGCGTTTGCCACTATTATCTTGTGCATTTTGCAACTGATATTGGGCGTTTTGCCACTGTCATCTTGTGCGTTTTTGCAAACTGATATTAGGCGTTTTTGCCACTATTGTCTTGTGCGTTTTTGCAAACTAATAGTGGGCGTTTTGCCACTGTTGTCTTGGGCGTATTTGTATACTGTGATATTGGGCATTTTGTGTACAATTGCGTTTTGTTTACAGTTGATTTTTCCTTTTGTATTTATGGCTAGCAACCCTCCATTTCGACCCCTTCTTGTGGTGTGGTGAGCCCCCACACTGGGCGTGCCCTCATTCGCTACTTGTGGCGTGTTCTCTGCCCATGGGGGAAGTTTACCCATGCGTTCCCACCCCCTCCAATTCCTGTCTCTGTGGTTACACATCTCGGCGTGCAGTGTTATAATTTCTGGCGTTGGTCGTTGAAGCCATTCCCCTACCAACCTTCGGTTCGTGCCTCTGTCATGGCCGACAACGCCCTCCCTCTGAGATGGTAGTGACCTTTCTCTACTGTGAAATCCCAGTGACAGTGCTCCAGCACCTCACCCACATGGAATTCAGATCTCTGAACTTGCAGAACAGAATAATAGCTCAAATTTAAATGCTGGTCATATTGGAATGTTAATGCGTGTGGATATTAATACCATGTTAGCAATAATTGGTAAACTGAATTTTAAACCTTCTCGCTATGTAATGCCCATTCTCCTTCTGTATTTAAAACATTGTAGTCGATTAATGATGGTTGTATTTACTATTAATACTATAAGGCAGATTAACATGGTCATTACCGAATGCCAATTCTCGTTCTCTATTAAATTGCTATAATCGATTATAGAACATGGCATTTAAAATTATATATTAGTGTTGTAATGTAAATTTAAAGGTGGCACTTATAGAATGCCAGTCTCTATCTATAAATAATGCCGGAACTAATCAAAGAATGTTGTAATGACTATCCAAAAATTGAATGTTGTAATTTAGTTTAAAGGTTGCCATTATAGCTATCCATTTTTAATTCTGATGAGAGCTGTTATTTTCAATGTAATGTCACCTATAATTATGATGTCATTCCATGTGTTGACCTCCTTAATTAATTGTTATCTTTAAATATTTTCATTCATAATACTGATAGTGGTCATTTCAATTACTGCCCTTTTTAGTTATTGTCATTTAAATTTTCTTATTATTATAGAGTTGCCATTCTTAATTCCGATATAAATCGTTATGTCCGAATTGATGTCACCTATACCTATGATGCAATTCTATATTGACGTCCTTATTTAAGTGTAGCTTTAATTATCGTCATGTGTAATACTGATAGTTTGTCATTCCAATTATGGTGAAGTTTGGAGAAATGCAGGCCAAACTTTTGTTTGGTAGAGTAAGTATATTAGATAAATACTTAAGAGATTTAAAATGGATCGGTGTAAGTCTTCTAGTGTTCCCATGCAGCAGAATGTGAAACTTTCTTGTGATGATGGTTCGAAGGAGGTGAATGGCATTGTGTATAGATAGATGGTGGGTAGTCTAAATTAGCTCACCACAACCAGACCTGATATTTCATATTTCGTGAGTGTGTTAAGTCAGTTTATGGCGAAACCTCTTGAAAATCATTGAAATGCAGCAAAGGTATCTAAAATGAACACTTGATTATGGTATTAAATATACTGATGTGATGTTGAGTTGACAGGTTATTCAGATTCTGATTGGGCTGACCATCTGGATGATCGAGGATCAACCACTGGATATGCATTTGGCATTGGATCCAGGGTTGTTTCATGGAGCAGTAAAGCCTATTGTATCTTTGTCTTCTATTGAAGAAGAATATAAAGCCTTGTGTGCAACAACTTGTGAAGTTGTTTGGTTAAGAAGACTTCTTCAAGATGTTGGAGAAGAAGGAAAGGAACCTACGTTGATCAAATGTGATAATCAAAGTTCAATCAATATTGCAAAGAATCCAATTTTTCATGCAAGGACAAAGCATGTTGAAGCTCAGTTTCATTTTGATAGAGAAAAATTGTAGTCAAATGAAATAGCTTTTATGTATTGTAATACTAGTGAAAATGTTGCTGATATTTTCACTAAGCCTCTTGGAAAGATTAAGTTTAAACTGTTTAGTGAGACGTTAGGTGTAGAAGTCAATCCATTCTCAATTAAGGGGGAGACATGGAAATAATGGAGTAAGCGTCACTTGTAAGCGCCAGTTCTAAGAGTCAGTTTATAAGAGTCATTAACGTAATTGAACTCTACTTCACTGAATAGAGATTCCAGTTATCTGTAGTTTGCATGTCATAAACTAAGTAGGTTAGTTTCCTATATAAAAATGTAATCAGTCTTCATTAATTATTAGAAAAGTGAGCGTTGTTTTCTCATATTTTATTTAAATAAAATAAACAGATCCAAGAATTTATACCCTGGTTTTTATTTTTAAAGAGCTACATGATAGCGTGGGGTTACTGTGAAGAAACGTCAACCATCGGAACAATGGGTCTCAAGACAATGTAATAAAACAATAATAAACTCTTATAAGTAGCTAACTAGTGACTTTCAACGTGATGAGGGGAGAAATCTTTAATTATAAATAATGTTGTTATCAAAAATATGTATATATAACCAAAATGCATCTCAATAACAGAGAGTGATAGAACCCAGAATGGGTAATACAATAATGGGTATTATAAACAATGGGTGCCAGGGTAGAGAGTGAATGCCCTTATTTTTTAGCATACAGACCGGACTGGAATTATAGGTGAGTGGGTGCCAGGGTTGGCTGTCCGTCCTGGTCGGGTTCACATTGGTATATCTCATCAAACTGTTTGATCCGTTTTGTCTCTTGCTTCTTTTGATTCGATATCATGCTTTGGGCCAAAACCTGCAATTATTGAGATGAGCAACTTGACAGATATTTTTATCAGACAAAGAATTAAATCTAGGTAAGCAATAAACAACTTGTTACGCAATATTCGGATCACTTTGATATATAAATAGGTATATATCCCAACAGTGTATATCCCACCTATCCCAACTTTAAATACTGTGTAGCAGTATGTATATTGTTTTATTGGAAATGTGAAGGATGCCTTATTTTTTTTAATGCTTTAAAGTTATTTTTTGTTATAAAAGATTATTCCGAATGTTTTATATTTATTTTTAGAAAAACAAAGTCAATACCTGTATAATATAATAATGAAAGTATTGTTGAAGGAGATGGGGAGAGAAGGAGTAGGCATGAAATGACTAGATGACATGACTATTTATTATAATAATATTGGGGGAAGTGAAGGCAGCAATAAGACTTCAAAGTTTTTGGCCAATAAAATATTAGATAAATGACATTTAAAATTTAAAATTAATCATTGTTTTTTAAAATTTTAGATAAAAATGTATATATTTTATGATCAACCATGAACTAATAAAAGTCAAACCTAACTCAACACTATATACCATACCTATAAAAAATATAATAAACACAAAATAAAAGCAGTGAACTCTCTAGTCTATAAAATAAGCACCAAAAAAAGCTGTAGGCTCTCTGAAACGGTCTGAACTGAAGTCACTTCATCTAATACAAAACGTACGAAATATGAGTGAGCTCTGTGGGACCGTCTGAACCGGAGTTACTATCTCATACGAAATGCGACGTGAGGAGGAAAAGGACTAGTTAAAACGACGTGACGAGGGAAAGGACCAAGTTAAAATTTATTTTCAACGGCATCTTTTAAGGCGAACAATGCACAAAGAATTTTCGCATAAGGTCCTCATTCACCTCTTCAAAGTTCCAGATCTTTTCAGAGGTATTGAAAGTCTCCTAATATGTTCAAAATCTTTGATACATCTTAAAATTCGTTTAGATTATATTTTGTAATGGACTGTACTTTCGTTCTCGTGACTGGGGCTGGAACACACATAACGTATTCATTTAATTTTTATTTATTTTTTTAATATTTTTTAAATGTTATATAAATTAATAATTGTTTATATTATTGTTATTTTAAAAAGAATAACGGTAGCTTTATTTCCATATTTAGTCATTGTGTATTTATCACACATGAATTTACTATCTTTAAGTGAAAATGATTTTTTTTTTTAATTTTATGTAAAAAAATATAAGTCAATTTATTAATATTTAATAATGGTTATTAAAATCAATTGTATTTTTCGAGGTGTAGGATAATGGGTGACGAAATGTGTTGATAAGGCACACAAAAAAAAATCAATTGTACTTGTAAGTTTTCTTTAAAAGCTATTTGTATAATATGCCTTCCACATAAATATAATATAATATTAATAATAAATTGATTTATTAAATTAATTAATGTTAATAATTATTATCATCAATATGAATGGATATAAAATTTAAAGAAATATTAATAAATTAAATTAAGAATTGAGTTGCATAAAAATTAAAAACCACAAAAATTAATAATAATAAGGTAAATATGATTGAGATTAAGAGGGCGGAATAAAATTATCTTTAGGAGGGAACAAGGTTGCATGGTTTTGAGATCAGGTGTTAGTTTTCTGAGTTATAAAAAATGGCGCAAGAGGGGTGGTCTCGTGAGGAACGCCAAAGTCCTCTCGTCAATCTCGAGACAAAATCTAGCAAAATCAGTCGACATTCAAGGATGTGGTGTTGGGGAAAGCACAAAAGCGGTCAAAGGACATCGAAATGGGGGGTGTAGGAAAGGACGACACAGACAGGCCTGCAGAGCAGCAAAGTCCTAGATCTGACAAAACTAAGGTGAACGCTTATCATGCATGCACATGTGAAACTCCAAGGTATGAAGTGAGCTCATCTAATATTGGAAACTACATACATCATATGAAACACCACACTTTAATAGGAAAATTCATGGGTATATGGCCATCTGAAAAAGCCCTCATAGGGTGGGTGAGATCCAATTGGAAAATAAAAGGGTAGGTAGATCTAAAGTTAGGCTCTAAAGGTTTTTTTACAACCATCTTTGCCAATCCCGCAGACATAAATAAGGTGTTTCATGAAGTGCCCTATTTTTTCAATTCAGTTAGTCGTCACCTTTGTTACTGAACGAAAAGGTTTTCCCTAGAGAAGGAAGATTTCACGGCCGCATCGGTATAGATCAAGCTATACTCATTACTACAAGAATTTCGGGAGATGAAAACATCGGAAGGCACAGGTAATACTCTAGGATCATTCATTAAAATATCTGAGATCACAAAGGCTTCCAAATAGACCTCATATGCTTGGATATGTATTTATATGAATGTAGCAGGAGTCCTCCCAGATGAAGTAACAATATCCTACCATGACAACGAATGGATCCAGGCGGTGGACTATGAACACATCTCGTTCAGAAACGGGAAATGCCATGCTCATGGTCACCTATTTCACGATTACCTGATGAATATAAAACAAAACGACACCAAGTAGCTAGAGGGTACAGATGCAGAAGGATTCACTAATATCCAAGGAAAGCAGAGAGGAGCAAGAAGACAGGGAGTCTAGAAAACTGAGGAGGGAGGAGCCAACAAAAATAAATTCAAATCCCTGGAGGAAATATGCCCCGAGAGCGAAGACCACAACAACGAAGACCACAGCAGGGAAGAACCAAAGAAACAAGAGACTAGTAGCTTGAATACCCTTGTAGATCCAGATCCAAAAGAAATATTAGGAAAAAAAAAACTACCACGTCACCTAGAAAAACCACTAGATACAGGAGGAAGAGAACTGGAAAGGCAAGTTTAGGATGACCAAACCACATAAAACCAAGACACATGAGATTATGAGATAGAAATGGAACATATTGAAAAATAACCAAAATCCCAAATGCAAGATCATGGAGAACAGGAAGCAAAGGCCGAAAATACAAATAAAATGTCGAATATACAGGAGAATTCACATAACAGTGGTGGAAAGGAAATGGGATTGGGGATATTAACTAGCTCCTCAGGTGGATTCAGATTCAAAACCAATCCCCTGAAGATCATTAAGAAAAAAAACAATGAGGAAAAAAGAAGGGGCATAAAACCATACAGTCATGTGATCAAAGAAATGAGAGCCAAGTAGTAGGCCTCTCGAAAAGGTACTTCAAAACCCAACATAAGAGATATCATGAAGCTAATATCATGGAATCTGTGTGTTTTAAATGCTCCATCCAAACATAGAATGTTGGAAAAAAAGGACAACTCAGGAAAATGTTGAGATAGTAATGATTCAGGAAACAAAGTGTGATAGAGAAACTATGGTAAAGATAGAAAAAAATGTTTGGAAAGAGTTTGAGGTTGAAGCGATAGATTCAGAACGACTTTTAGAGGATTGACAATCCTTTTGGACTCAACAAAATGGAAATTGGACATGTTCGTTTTCTTTCCAAGGATCATCACTATGGATTTTGTGGGGATAGGATATCAATCCCAAGGCTTCATTTCAAATGCCTACGGTCCTCAAACTCCTCTTAAGAGAATTTTTCTTGATTCCATGACCCACCTTGGGACCACCCTCAACAGTCAACCCTAAGTTATTGGGTGAGATTTCAATATGATCACTTCTCTTTGGGGAAAACAAATGCGGATCTACTCATATTGAGGGGGAGAGAGAAACCTTCCAAGAATGGATCGAGAACAATAGGCTCATAGACATCCATATCAATAATGACCCTTTCACCTGGACTAACAAGAGACATATGGAAAATAACATTGTTGTTCATCTAGAAAAATTTCTGACCACAGGAACCTTTTTTCGAGGATAACAAGTTATAGAAACAAAACTCCTCCCTTTCTATAGATTAGATCATTGGCTGGTCAACCTCACCAGGGAGGAAAATTTAGTACCTCATCCCAAACCTTTCCGGCTAGAAACGTTTTGGATGGACCACCAGGACTTCATGCAAAACATCTAAACATGGTGGGGCAAGATCCCAAAACTGTATGGCACTAAAATGTACCAATTTCAACAGAGGTTGAAACACATCAAAGTCCAAATCAAGAAGCGGTTATTTGAGGAAGTGAATTATTTGAGGAAAAGAAGTGGTTAGAGACAAAAATGGAGGAAATTGAACTAATATCAACAATGGGGGATATAACATAGGATACTAAAGAAAGAGAAGCACAAATCCAAATGGAACTAGATAAGTGAGAAATCCAGGAGGGAATTATATGGAAACAAAAATATAGAATACAGTGTTCGAAAGACGGAGATTGAAATACAAATTCTTCCATAACTCCCTGCTGCAAAGAAGAAACTAGAACATTATTACAAACATTATTAAAACTTATGGAGAAAGAGTAGAATCTACTGAATACATAGAAAAAGAATCGATAAATAATCTTAAACTCTTACTCATAGAACCATAAGAGAATAGAACAAAGACCATCCAAGAGATCACAAGACACGTCCCAAAGCTTGTAACCCCAGATCAAAACAAATTTTTAATGGGGCCAACCTCTCAGGACAAAGTGGAAAGGACAATTATGGAAATGAAAACGGGTAAGGCCCCGGGACTAAATGGATTCACTACCGATTTCTTCCAAAAGTGTTGGAAGATTATTGGGAAGGATATTTGGGAGGTTGTGGAAGAATCAAGAACATTCAGATACATTATCCAAGCCTTCAATGCCACCTTCATTTCCCTAATACCAAAGGAAAAAGAGACGAACATGGAAGAAAAGTTTAAACCAATTGCGTTATGCAACATCATCTACAAAATCATCTCCAAAATTGTTGCAAACATACTCAAATCCGAATTGAAAAATATCATTTCAAAGGATTAAGGGGGGTTCATTCACGGAAGAAAAATTCTGGATGGGATAGTAGTTGTGCACGAAATGGTTCATTCCATGAATCAATAAAAATAAGCAGGCATGCTCATCACATTAGACATGTCAAAGGTTTTATCTCCTCAAATAAATCAATCGAGATTTTTCATTTTAGGTGATAGGGAGTCTTTTAAAAAGGTACCTTTTATATTTTTAAAGGTTCATTTTTCGAAGCTTTACCCATGTAATAAAGTTTAAAGAAAAGTTCGTTTAGTTTTTTTTTTATCTAATTCAAATCTCAGGTTTCAGTGGCTTAGGCGAACACATCGATTGTACATTAGCCACCGAAAGCCTTAGCTTTTAGAAGCTTAAATAAAGGAATCCAGGGCCATTTTAGCCATTGAAATCGTAGAAGCAAGTAAATACCAAGCACATCCTATCACACGTTTCAAATGATGGGTTCGACGTTTCCATGATTGCACATGATTCTAAAAGGACTAGAGAAAGAACCATTCACGACCAAAAAGCTGATCCCACTGTAATATGAGCGAATCTCTCCAGATCTCTATATCATTAAGTCGTGCATTGATATACTTCCCATTGATTTCAGTTATTCACCATGACTATTGCACATCATCAACCATTTCTCCATACTCCTTGCAATCAGTGCCACATTCAAAACCTCACCCCAGTTATCTCAATTTTATCTCAGTCGAACCGATTTTCGCTAAGTCTACGTAGTGTAACTCTTCCCGAAATCCACTCCTTTGATCATAGGTGTGTGAAAACGTCGTGGAAAATGAAGAAAGGAACATCGACGTTGAGGAAGGAGCTCAACAATATCAGTTACCTGGAATCAGATCTCAAGGTATGTCAAATTTTCAAGGATGCAGGGTGTTACAATTTTTGCAAAAAATTACAGAGTTTTCATTAGCAGGTGGCAGAGGTTTTTTCTCTCAATTTTGATGGTAAGAAAGAAATCATCGACCAGGATGAATTCGATATTGATGAAGCCCTCATAGCTGAAGTCACAGAGCTTCCCACGACTGGAGAGAAATGGTTTAAAACCATTGTCATTAAGAATGTTGAATTTAGGACCTATTTAAAACCAGAACATAGGGGTTTGATTTGGAAGAAAGATATTCTTGTATCTTTCCTTGAAGAGAAATGACAGTAGTTATTGAAAGCTATAATGGTTTATATAAGCTATGAAGGATGATACATCAGGGTGATGATTTATCATTTCAAACTTATAAACCATTTGATAGGTAGAAACCCACTTAATTTTCCCTATTTCCTCCATCGAAGCTTATCCAAGATGGCTCATCAAGTCAAGGCCAAACCTAGTCAAGTTGCAGGTAGATTATCCCATCATAGCTTAATCAAACTATTAGTTTGTGAGATGTTGCAAAGAAAAGGTAAAGAATGGAATTACTTCTTATTCTGGAATGATTTCCAGACTAAGGTTCAGCTAGAAGGAAAAAAGAGTCCTCATTCCAAGAAATTCTCCACTCGCAGAAGTGGAAAGAGGAGGAGAAGAGATATCTCTCCAATCCCAGTCAATCAACCCTCTCCTTCCTCTAAGCTGGGAAAAACGAATAAGAAATTGAATTTTAACAGTGAAGAAGAAGAGGTCAAAGAATTTCTAGTGGACAAAAACATTCTCAATCTTCCTTACACAGACTTAGAAGATGAAGAGCTGCAGTTTGAAACAGAGCATAAGGATTCAATTACCACAGGACGTGACAATTCTGTTTTTGTGGATATACACACAACAAGTTATGAGAACCTTCCATCACCTACACCTTGAGAAGAACAAGAACCACAAATAGTAGAGGCCTCATCTAGAAAACGAGTGAAGCATAATAAATCAAAATAAATCAAGAAGCTTAAGAAAAATCTAGCCGAGCAGGAAGTGCTTGAAAGGGTAATACAAACTAGGTATGAAACCCTATCAAAAAACTTTGCAGAAACCAACTCAGCTTTGGAAAGTCTAGCCCATGAAAGCATAAAGGAGAAGAAAAACAAAAACAAGATTGCAAAGGACTACAACAAGTTATGGAGAGTAGCTCAGGGTTTAAGGTCAGGGATTTGAGGAAAAAAGCAATTTCTTGAAAACACCAAGCTCATGCTTCTATTGAGACCCTTGCAAAGGTGGCAGTTCAGTGCAATGAACTAGAGGTAGCCAGTAACCCTACAAATTTTAAGCAAGATACAAAAGCTTAAAAATATCAGTCCTGAGGCATTTTTGAGATGAGACAAGGGTATTTTTGAAATTTTGATAATCTTAGGCTTCAAAATCTTAGGTGAACATATCGATTGTTCATTAGCCACCGAAAGTAGAGCTTTCGGTAGCTAATTGGCTCAAATTCTATTTTCTCTAGCTACCGAAAGCACTGATAAGGAAAAAAGCTAATGCTTTTGCATATACCCAAGTTTTTCTTGTTCAAAAGACTCAAAAATGGTTCCAATCGATGGAAGATAATTAACGACATCTCTATCAAGAGTTTGTTTTGATTTTGGAGATGCTTTAAAAGAAAAAAAAGGTAAACAACGGTTAGCTATTGTCAAGGAGATAAGACTGTTGACTGTCAACAGGTGTCAAGTTCGACTCCTCCCATATCACATGAGATCCAACAACCTCAGAAGGCTCACTACACCTACCAAGAATCTAAAGAACATAAGATAAGTCGAGAAGTTGGATTGATCTAGTCTACTTTAGCCAATTATTGATTTTCTATTTTTGGCAAAATTTGATCCAGTAATCTAGTATTTGGAAACTGTCTTTGAAAGGCTATAAAGCCAAGAACATTTGATGAACACGAGGTTCAATTTTGACTTTGATAATCTATTTTTATTGTAAAAAGACACTTTCTTTATTATATTAAGCCTGCAAGCTTCTTTCATTTGTTATTGTCAGACTCTCCTTCATCTTTGTCTATGCATATGAGTTTAAATCATTCTTTTATCTATGTTTAATGGTCCCATGGTAATTGTCATCTTACTTTTGATTGTTAAGCAAGAATCATAAGCATCTTTGGCTAGTTTCTTGACCCATCATATATATTACCTATGTATGCTCTGGTCAACTGATTGGTTTTCTTATCCATTTGTTTTACAAACCTATCTGATAATAGCTCCTGAAGGCCTTGTATTGCATGAATATAGCTAGACTGTCTTGAAGATACAATCCAGTGATTAAGATATTCATCTTGATCCAAACCCAGACCTATTATTGAGAAAATAGTTACCAAAAAGATTAAGTTATGAGGCATCTCTGATATACAGCCTAGGAGAGTTTCCTGGAGTGCTAACAAATTGGTGCCATTGCCGGGGAGAGGAGATTGAAGCTCAAATTACCTGGGAGATGACAAGATCCAACTTTGACGATAGACAAAGTTTGGACACATTTTTGGGTTGTAACCATCTATCTGGCGACTCCATTGGAACAAAGTGGCTTCAAGAAGATCTCATACCAGGGCAAACCAAGAAATACCACTGGTAACACCAGTTCTAGATACTGAGAAGATCATCAGAAGGGGAAAATATTTGCAAAGACAAACTTCTTGATCCACAAGAGCATCTAATCCAGGTATTTCAAGAAACACTTCTTCTTTTATATCTAAAGAACCTCTTGTTGAATCCCCTTATGTTGAAACTTCTAGTTCTCAGAAAATTGAAATTGTGTTGGAAAGATTGAAGGGTGAGGAGCCTTCAATTTCCTTTGATGTTATAGATTCTATCTATGAGCATGTTATTACATCCAATTTGAGAGAAGAAGTTGTAGGATCCCCTCA
>JZKD02S1617287.1:65073-80184 GCA_000966675.3 Picea glauca
AATATAATAAATTGGATTAGCCCCTTTATCCCCCCTATCTTATGGAATCATACCCCCTATAATGGAAGAACAAGTAATTCTTAAGGCTCAATAGTTGGATTTAATTTATTCCTAGGCTCAATAGAATGTAGAATGAGTGAGTAACAATGATTGAGGAACCCCTCAACAACCAAAATCATGGTTTATATAATTGCACACAATAATTCACCATGTGGCTTCCCCAAGAAGCTCACATAACCACTTTCCCAATTAATTCCAAGATGGGTTTAACAAAATATAATAAATTGGATTAGCCCCTTTATCCCCCCTATCTTATGGAATCATACCCCCTATAATGGAAGAACAAGTAATTCTTAAGGCTCAATAGTTGGATTTAATTTATTCCTAGTCTCAAATTCTTTATGAGTTATCCTGAATGCTATGTGAATCAATACTAATACTACAAAGCCAATGTCAAGACCTCATATTGATGGGGTGATTGGTTACATGGGAAACGATGTAGTTAATTAGGTGGAAAGTCAAATGGGACAAATGTACATACATGTTCATCAACCTACAACTACACACTACACTCAACCTTCTTCATTTCTTTCCCAAACCTCTGATTTCCATATGGTTCAATCCAAAAATCCAAAAGATAACTAGAAACTTGGAGGGAAGAAGAATAATAAAAAGAAAAATTCTAATTTTGGATAAGGAACTGCGACAAATAATGAAACAAATAGTGAGTTGAGGGAAAAAATAAGAATAAGAAGATCAATTTCCCTTGTAAAATCTGTAATGGATATAATCTTACCCATCAATGCCCAAATATGGAGGATATTCATCGATGGATTGATTAGCGGGAATATAAAACTTCTACTTTTATTACAAACCCTTTTCCTCCACATTAATAGAAAATGGTTGATGGTAACCCTGTACCTCTGCAAGAAGGCACTATGGTCAGTCCTCTACAAGGGGGTAGTGCATCGAATGACAGTATCAAAATGTGTGATAGATATGTTCACATCTAGACTAGGGATTGTAATTACAATGTGCCTGAGATTGGATCATAAGATAAGGAAACATCCACATCCCACTTGAATGACTCTCTTCAAATAAAGAATCCATCCAATGAAATGATGCCTCACCCTCTAAAGGGCGTGCTATGAATGTCTCCATATAATCCCAATGCTTGAGTTTCTTAACACTATATCATTGTTGAAGATTTAGCTAAGGTAACTTGCACCATGTCTATATTAGAATCACTTCAAATCCATCCCACATAGTGAAAATCATTATTGAATGTTATTGGAGTAATTGATCCTTTGAATACTCAATTAATTACATTTTATCTTGACTAGGCCAAGGTGCCTAAACTTTCTCACCATGTCACTTTTCAGATTTATATATCTTCATGCCTTTGACCATAGTTGAATATTCTTATCAAGCTATTCAAATGGCTTCCATAGATTATGGTCATAATTGTTCACATTTGGAGATTATGATTAGTTCACTTCACCCATATGGGTCTTTAATAATCTTATATCTAGTGAATTATTGGATATGTTCTTTCCCTCTAACAAGGTGATCCTAGAAGCGATGACTAGTTCTAAATGACCATGTGAAGACATGCACCATCAATTATATTTTCTTCCTGATATGGGTAAAACAAAGGTGTCCAACACGACTCTTGTCACCAAGAAACAATGGTTAGTTAGTGTTTGTATTGACTTTTGGCATTTTAATAAGGCATATCCTAAGGATAATTATCTCATTCCTTTCATTAGTCATATTATCAATGAATGTGTTGAAAATGAAACCTATTATTTTATGCATGGATTTTCCAGTTACAATCAAATTCAAATCCAACATAAGACTACGTTTATCTGTCCTTTGGGCATATTCACATATTGGAAAATTTTGTTTGGTTTGAAAAACATTGGAACTTCATTTCAATGGGCCATGGCTTATGATTTCCATGATATTAACCCCATTGTCAAAGCTTATTTGGATTATTTGGCTACTAGGTTGAGGAAACAGACTCAACATCCATCCCATCTTCAAGTCATGTTTGAGAGATATCGATATTATAAAATATGATTTAACCCTCATAAGTGCATTTTTGTCATGGAATTTGGGAGATCACTTGGCTTCATTATATGGAGGAAACATATTTGGTGGATATTTTAAAGGTTGAGGAAATAGTTCAATTACCTCCCTTGAGATCAATTCGTTGACTACAAAGTCTTTAAGGAAAAATAAACCTTTTGCAAATATTCATCACCAATTACACTGAGATCACAAAGGGATTTATGTTCCTTTTGAAGAAAAGAGTTCCATTCATGTGGGATGACCACGCACAATGTTCTTTTCAGGATGTGAAACAATTCTTTATGTCAATCCCACTACTAAATCTGCTTGAATATAGTAGGGTATTCTTGCTATATCTTGCAGTGTATGAATGAACCATCAATATGGTCTTGATTTGAGAAGAATAGTCATAGAAGGAGCATGTGATTTATTATTTGAGTAAGGGGCTCGCTAGACCAAAATTGAAGTATTGTCATGTTGAGAAGTTGGTGTTGGAAATAATTCATGTTGTAGAATACTTTAACACTATATACTTTTGTGATGAATGATTTTTATTGCAGATTCTAATCTCATGCAGTATATTTTGACGTGATGGATAATACGAGGAAAGTATGGTAGGTGGATAGTCATTTTGGAAGAATATGACCTAGAATTTGCATTGTCTAAGTCTAAGAAGTCGTCATCTTTTGTTGAGTTGATGCTAGAGGTCCCGAAGGACATCGAGGGCCCAATTGCAAATTAATATTTATCATACAAGCATCTATTCCTCATTGTCTTGAAAATTCCTTGGTATGGAGATATCCCTGTGTATATTTAGACTAAAAAATGTGTCCCTCATCTTTATTCTAACGAACATCGACGTCTTCGCCATCATGTGAAAATACACCTCATCATCGTCGATACTTTATATCACCAAGAGGTTGATTTGATGTTGCATTAGTACTTAACACATGAGGAGGCTGAGTGATTTTTTAATGATTTTCAAAGTGAATCATGTGGTGATCATCTTTCCAGTATGGTCACAAACTAGAAAATTTTACGTGTAGGATAGTTTTGGTCATCAATATTTTTTAGATTGTATTGACATGGTGAAAATTTTTCATCCTTGTCATATCTTTACTTGAAAAATGCATGCTCACCATGATCCATTACATCTAGTTGTTACCATTAGGTAATTTTCTAAATGGGGGGTAGATTTTATGACATGTAATCATACTTCTAGTGATGGTCACAAGTACATTATTGTGGCAACAATTACCTTACTATGTGGGTGAATGATATGCCAACATTTCTAAACTATGGTAAGACAACCCCATTGTTCATGTTCAATCATATTATGACTAGGTTTGGTGTACCGTGAGAGATCATCATGGATCATGGCTCTTACTTTCAAAAAATAATGATGATGGAACTAGCAATTCAATTGGGGTTTCAATGAGAGAACTCCTTGACTTACTATCCATAGGCCAATGGTCAAGTAGAGGATATCAATAAGGTATTGAAAAATATGTTGTGAAGGATGGTAAAAAATAATGAGTCCAATTGGCATATTATAATTTTTCCCACCCTTTGGGCATACAAAACTTTAGTGAATACTACCACATGTTTTTCCCCTTTCCATATTGGGCATGGGGTAGGCGTGGTTATTCCAATTGAATGTGAAATCCCTTTGTTAAAATGGTTATCGGGCTCCTACCCAATACCCCAATGGAGGAGGAATGCCTCTTGTATCTGGAATTCCTTGATGAATATTGTTGAGATGTAGCCATGGACAATGAGGAACACAAGAATATTACTGAAGCTCAATATGATAGAAATGTTCATCCTTGCATTTAAAAAAAAAAGGATCTCATCCTCATTTATGATTAGGATAACGATAAGTTGGGGGTAGGGAAATTTGAGTCGATGTGGTTTGGACCTTACATTCTGAAATGTGTCCTCAACAAAGGATATTATGAGTTGGTTGACTATGAAGGGAACTCTTTGGACGAGCCTTTCAATGGGATCTATCTGAAGAGGTATTATGTGTAGGTAGTAATGTCTTGTAATTTCCTTGTACATGTTGTATATAGGTTTGGTTGAATTTTATTTTATTTGAATGGGTTTTGGTTCATACTCATCATGATTTATTGATTGGAATACGTCACTCAATGCCTCCATATATGTAGGATTTGTTGATAGTGCTGGTTGACACACTCAAAATCTTGCTTCTTCTCCTTGGGTGATTTATTCTCCCATTGGACAAATTGTGAAATCAAGAGTCATTTTCCTTGGTCTCTCAACCAACAATGTCTTTGAGTATAGTGTCATTATTGAACTTCTCTATGAATCCAGTGCTCTCGGTATTTGACATTTTCATGTTCACCTATATTTACAGTTGGAAGTTTCTTAGTTGAGCAATTTTTATTGTGTGTGTGATCCTACTCTTGTAAGGAAGTTTTTATGGGTGAGACTTCTTGAGCGCTATTTTGAGTTAATTAATTATATCTATGTGCCAATAAGAATAAATGAATTTACTGATTCATTGGCTAATTATATTCTAGATTAGAATTTGTCACATTTATAATCATAAATCATGCATGTACATACAAATAAACTTGCTATCACATCATTTGTACACAAAGAAGTAGAGTTGAATCCATATGTATATAAAAAAATGACACATCATATTCAAAATATGTATTGATAGTACAAAATGAGGCTATATATCCCAAGGAAGTAAAAAAATGGTGCTACATATGCCCATGCCATCTACATACAAGGGAGAGGTTAGTACTTGGACTCTAAATCTGAATGGGGAGCACCATGCTCATCCCGATATAACATAGGACGATTATAGCTAGTTTGTGGCAGAGTCACCACCATCATGATGGAGCTCCTACCACTTGGCTCTATAGGTTCTTCRGTAAATTTGGAAGTTTGATCTCTAGAATATTGAGATTCAAACCCTCAATTTTCATCTACATCTTGAGAAAAATACATGTATCYTCTATATCTACTAGTGTGRCAACTAACTTCTCTATCTTTGCCTCAAAATGACAATGATTTCAATTTCGAGGGAAACTGATAGTTCTCTCAGCTCTTGTATTTTCATATCCTAAASCACAACTTTTCAATATTATCATTACGTACCAAAAMAAATTATATACCTCTTTACGACTAAAAAAAACATTTAAAAGTAAAAAACCACAAAAACAAAGTGTTTTTTACTAGTGGGGCCCCATTGARCTCYAAGGGGTAAGATGAGTTCAATATTTGGTGCAACTMAACTCTTGCATATGGACATTCCTCGACTGCTTCAATATGATTGGTGAACCAATCAAAAAATTCRTCATCGTACTGAGTATACACAYGGATACCACCTAGGTGTGTCATCAACACTATCCATCATGCCATGTGGTGCTCCATTGGTATAGCTAATGGAATCGTGCACTAAGGATTGGTTGAAGGGAGTCTCTCAAATAATAAATTACATAGTGTACTCTTGTATCCAATGGATTTCCACCTCCCCAATATCAACTTCGTTGGTTTCTCTTTTAGGTGAACCAAGAGATAATTGACCAATCAAATACCATGGGATTCATGTACTGAACTCAATAGTGTTTTAATGGATGACAGGTTTGATGTTACCTAGTAGAGCCTACCACTCTCGTTAAGGTAAACATAATTGTCTATAGGCTAGGAATATGAATGGTAGAGATATCAAGTTGGTTGTTTTTCTTTTGAGTTCTTGACCTATAATATAAATCAATATACCTATCAACACTATCAATGGCTCATCCTAGTCCACCTCCATGTAGGATTTACAACTCACATCACTAGGATAATCCTTTCAAAAAGTATATTTTCTCTATCGAGATCTCCAAGATCTCATCATCTATGTGAAATACCTTAGTATCTAGAACCCACATATGTATCAGGGGTTGTAGCAACTTCAAGTTACTTCTCATTCTTAGGAATTTGAAGAGATTTCAAAGTCCACACATGTGTAACTCCCTAAGAACTATATGATCTTGCATCATAGCTATATGTTGTGACTAGTACTCACTTTCTCTCCAATATGTCAAGTTTATGATGCTTGCATAGTCAAAAAATCATTAGGAAGTCAACACCTTAAGAAAAACATTTCAAATTTTGTCATCTTGAGATATGAGTGATGACTTTAGTGGGCCTTTTGAAAAGTGCACATAAGGTTCCAATGCCCCACTTTCATGCAAGGCCTTATGCATACCAGATTTCCTTAGTGAGTGATGCACGAGAGTCCACCCCCTACCATCATAGTACACATGCAACAAAAATTTCTTGATTTGTGCATAACTTGAATCACGATTGTCATAACACTTCTTCCTCATTGCTACATTTCTTTGTTTTGTCAAATTGATCATGTCGCAACCCCTTGGGTTGTGCCTCAACTATCACATATCCACGCTTGCTTCCTTGTAGCACCAACAAACAAATTCTATAGAACACCACTTTGTATTAACCATTCTATGACACATTCACTTGCTGCAACTCGCCTCCTGCTTCAACAAGCCTTCTGCTATAGCACAAATTCTGCTACAACACACCTACACTTGCGGCTGCAACACATATTTGACAATATTCCTTCAAACGTAATACACCTTTATTGAAACACACCTCTTATTACACCACACCTCTGCTGCAACATGCCTCTTTCGTTGCAACACTCAACTTCTATTGTGACACGCCTCTGCTGTAACACATCCTGCTACAACATGCCTCCTATTACAATGCCCTACTGCAACACACCTCCTTCTAAACCATGCTTCTTCTCATAGCCTCTTGCTACAACACATATTCTCCTTAATATGTCTTATGTTGAAAAACATCTATGCTGCAACACGAACTCACACCTGTATCATACATTCCACAACAACCTCTATTCACAACCCTCTGTGCTACCTTCAATGTAGCATCCCCTTCTATTGTGCCACACAATCCTAAATCAATGGTTAGATTATAAACCAAGGAACATTCTCATATGAAAACCTATAAAATATATGTAATGCAAACATAATTTTTTACTCATATAGGAAATCTCAATGCTCATAGAACCGAAGTACTCATCGTTTCTAATATCAATCAACAGTAATTAAAATATGATAACCACAACATTTATATAATCATGTAAATTCCTTCACCTATAATAGTTTATCAAGATATACAGTCACCCCAGTTACAGGGAACCATCATTCCATTGTACAGTCTCTCTCAGACTTGCATCCACTTGTAGAGGATCACAAATCAAGCATGGTCTTCAACATACCCATGCTACCTGAACAATAATATCATATGGAACTATTCTCTACTAAAATTTATTCATTCAATCAATGGAATTTAACTTGCACATATTCATTCCAATAACACAACAAATAACATCATACATAATTCCTTTCACACAGATGTGTGGAAAGGTAAAATATGTAAACATAAATTCTTTAATCCATTCATACAAATTACAACACAACGGATCCATGGCCGGATATGAGCTTACAATATCCATTGGGTTGTTAGACCAGAGACCGTGGAAACCTAAACCACCTCTCTCTAACTATATCACACAATCTATCCTCTTGCCACTCTGCAATCTCCCTTGTAAGATCTTTGATGATGTGCTTTATTCTTTCAAAAATTGTTCTCTTCAATTTCTCCAGCAATCTCCTCATGCCCTTTCACCTTCAAACTTCTGATTATTCCTTTCCTCAACGAATATTCACCTACATGCGACCTTCCTGCTTCTACTTGTTGGGTTGTTATATTATTTGTAGTAAAATTTGAGTCGAGGTAGATCGACTAACGGTCGAAGGTCGAGGTGGATCGACAACCAGTCAAAGGTCAAGGAAGTCGAATGACTAAATTTGAAGTTGAAGATATCGACAAAAGTTCAATCGACAAGAGGTCGAAGTGCAGGCATGAGATGACCGACTAGAGACCAAATGAAGGCTGAATGGTAGTCGACTGATAACCTGACTTGGAAGTCGACTACAACATAATCTCGATATTTGTAGTACTTGTAACCAATGATATGCACGGATCTATAATTGTTTTTGGGCACCAATATTTAGGGTTTTTCTTGTTGTAAAGCCTATAAAGAGGTGTGTTATAAGGCCATAAAGCCTAATGTTATATTCATGTAATACACTTATGCAGGTTAATGCATGTGTAGGTATAGATTTTTGGTCATGCATATGTAAGTCGAATTGGCTACAGGGTTGTTCTTGCATAGGAAAGAGGGTATGATGTCGATTGTGTCTTAGGTGTGGACCAAGTTTAGACACGTAACCTTTTATCCTGCTTGAATAAGACAATAAGAGAGAAGAAAACTCAAAGGAATGTTGGTTTCTCTCGGTTAAAGGTTCCAGGGTAAAATCTCGATATACTGTGTGATTTCTTGTTTCATTTACGTTCTTGATTAAATTCTTTTTCTCTTATGCTAGGATTAGTGTGGAAGTTCCCTGCATTTCCTGACATTTGGCATCAAAGCTTAGGTTTTCCCTGACAAGTGAGTGTTCAGAGTGATGCTATGCTTTGGTGAGTATTTTAGATATTTATTTTCCAATCTTGAATCTGAGGACTAAACCCTAGGTAAAATAAGATTCGTAAGTCATAAATTGTGTTAAATATCCTGGTAAAGAATGGCAAGCAGTTCCAGAATAGAGATAGAAAAATTCAATGGCTAGAATTTTGAGCTTTGGAAGCTTAAAATGGAATACCTTCTTATGGATCGAGAATAATGGACATCGGTCTGTCCAGGTACCCAACTGACATGCATGTCAATGGAATAATGGGATAAACTCAAAATAAGAGCAAGAAGCACGATTCGACTTTGTCTTGCAGATTCGGTGTTGCTGAATGTATCGGGTGAATATTTGACCAAGAAACTGTGGAACAAGCTGGGAATATTATAACAGTCGAATTCTATGGAAAATAAGATCTTTCTTAGAAAGAAACTGTATCTTCTAAGGATGAGTGATGGAGGTTTGGTGACTGAGCATTGAAATGCATTTAACATTGTGTTAAGCCAATTATCATATGTGGATATTAAGATCACTGATGAGGAGAAGTGTATCATCCTATTATGTTCTTTACTAGACTCCTAGGATAGCTTAGTTGTGGTTATTGGGAGTAATACAAATGCACCAGTGCTAGAGGACATGGTTGCTTCTCTGCTGTCGAAAAAAATGAGAAGGAAGAGCATGGAAGGATCGACCAAAGATGCTCTAGTAGTGAGAGGTCAATGGGTAGAAAGATATAAAGGAATATTCTCTGGTAGAAATTTCAAGTCTAAGGGTAGATCTAAATCCCTGGTTCAGTTGATTCAAATATTCTAGAAATGTGGTAAAACTGGGCATTACAAAAATTATTGTACATCGAAGGTAACAAAAGTCAGTGCTAGATCTGATGAGAAGTAGTCGACTGAGAGCAAGACGACCTCAGACAAGGAAGGTGATGTGTACTTGGCATCGACCAGTACACAGTCAGATCAATATGTTTGGTTGATCGACTCAAGAGAATCCTATCATATGACACCACATAAAGAATGGTTCTATGAATATGAACAATATGATGGGGGTGATGTTTTATTTGGGGACGAATCAACAACCAAAATTGTCGGACGGGGAAGATTCTGATTGAAACTGTAGGATGAGAAGAAAAGAACCCTTCCAAGTGTGATACACATTTTGGGTTTGGAAAGAAACATGATATATGTCATCAATATGAGTGATGCAGGTGTGCATACTCTGTTTTAGAAGGATTCGTGCAATATGGTCAAATGTGTGATGGTATTAATGAGAGGAGTTCAAATTGGTACCCTGTACAAGCTGTTAGGGAATGTCGACTTGACTAGATGCAATGTCATCATTTCCCATGAAATTGACTCAACTACGACTCAACCTGAATCGATGTCGACACAACTCAACTTGACTCAAGCCAAGTTGGTTCAAACTGACTCGACAAGACATGATGAGATCGACCCAACTAGGTTATGGCACGAGAGGATGAGACACATTAGAGAAAAAGGACTTCGAGCTATGCAAAGAAACGGTATGGTCGAAGGTTTTCCTGAATGTGGTTTAGAAGTTGACTTTTGTGAACATTTAATATATGGAAACAAAGTCAGGTGAGGTTCCCATATGGAGCGACAAGGGAAAATGGGATTCTAGAACTAGTGCATAGTGACTCGTTTGGATCCGTTACAGTGCCTTCACTTGGTAGATCCCTGTATTATGTCTCCTTCATAGATTATTTTTCCAGGAAGACATGGATATATTTATTGAGGAAGAAATCAGATGTTTTCGAGAGATTTAAGGAGTTTAAATATCTTGTGGAAAACCAGACAGAGAAGAGCATTAAAGTGATGAGGACTAATAATGGTGGCGAATTATGTGGAAAGGAATTTGATCATTTCTTTAAGCAGTGTGTCATAGCACGCCAAAATACCACACCATATACCCCACATCAAAATGAATTTGTTGAGAGAATGGACATAATGTTGATGGATAAGGCAAGGAGCATGCTCAGTGGTGTTGGGCTCACACAAGAATTATGGGCAGAGGCAGTCAAGACTGTAATATATCTGGTAAATATGTCTCCTTTGTTGACGCTAGTTGACACGAATCCAAATGAGGTATGGTCTAGTAAGAATCCTTCAGTGGAACATCTCAAAATATTTGGCTATGATGCATTTGTGCATGTTCCCAAGGAAAAGAGGAGCAAGTTGGACAAGAAGGTAGTCAAATGTATTTTCATCGGATATAAAGAAGGGATGAAAAGGATATAAACTCTGGGATATTGTATCAAGGAGAAAAATGTACAATCAAGATGTGGTATCTATAGAATTCATAGGTAAATCTGATCTTGACGAAGTTGTTCAGACTGAGAATAATCTTGATACGGTGTAGTTTGAAATGACGAACAAGGAATATGATTCATATGAGTCTATTAAATCTGAGGAAGAGGTGGAGCAACTGACTTTGGTGGTAAGGAGGTAAGAAAGAATAAGAAAACTTGTTGAAAGGTATAGTCCTCCTGACTTCCATTCCACATTCATGCTAACTTCCATCGACGATGAGTCCAAATCGGTCGGTGTGGTAGTCAAATCGGCAGAGGTTAAACTATGGAAGGATTCCATGGTCAAAGAGATGGAATCCTTGTACAATATTGAGAAATGGGATTTGGTCAAGTTACCTAGTGGAAGGAATCTTGTTGGTAGCAAGTGGGTGTTCAAGAAGAAGATGAATGTCTCAGGTCAAGTTGAGAAGTTCAAAGATTAACTAGTAGCGAAAGGTTATTCCCAAGTCGAGAGAGTTAACTTTGGTGATATTTTTCTCCTGTTTCAAAATTAAATTCCATTAGAGTACTAATGTCTTTGGATGCAACATTCAATCTAGAGATCGAAAAAATGGATGTGAAGACAACGTTCCTACATGGGGAACTAGAGGAATAAATCTACATGAAACAACCTGAAGGATTTGTAGTAAAGGGTAAGCAAGAGTTGGTGTATCAACTCAAAAGATCCATTTATGGTCTAAACCAATCACCAAGGATGTGGTACCAAAAGTTTGACACTTACATCCTTAGTTTGGGATTTGTGAGAAGCAGAGATGATCACTGCATATATTCCAAGGAAGAAGGTGGGATTTTCATATATGTATCTTTGTATGTCGATGACATGTTGTTGATTGGAAACAACATGGACACAATAAAGGAGGTGAAGAAGAAACTATCCTCCAAGTTCAACATGAAGGATCTCAGAGCAACTAGCTTCATTTCGGGAATGGATATTTAGAGAGATCGATTCACTAGAAATATATGGTTGAATCAGACGAAGTATATTGAAACAGTTCTGAAACGACTCAACATGTAGGATTACAAACCAGTAAAGGTGCCAATTCTAGTGGGAGTAAGGCTTACTGCTAAACAGTTTCCAAAGACATGGGAAGATATAGAGGACATTGCATGTGTTCCTTATGCAAGTGTTGTTGATAGAGGACATGGCATGTGTTCCTATGCAATGGGAGTGTTGAGAAGGTACATGTCGACACCTGGAAAGGAGCATTGGACAATTGTCAAGAGAGTATTCAGGTATTTGTATGGAATGAAGGACTATGTTATATGCTACCAAGGAAATCCTAGAGGTGACAGTGCTAAAATAGATGTACATGGATTTGTCGACGTCGACTGGGCTAGAGATCTGGATCGATGAAGGTCGACCAATGATTACGTCTTCAAGTTTTTCGGTGGAGCAATAAGGTTGATGAGTAAATGGCAGGCGGTCGTAGCCTTGTCAAAAACAGAAGCTGAATACATGACAACCACTCATGGAAGAAAGGAAGCATTATGGATTCAAAGGTTGTGTTCAAGAATCGAGTTTGAGCAGAGAGCCATGAAGGTGAGTTGAGACAGTCAAAGAACAATATTTCTAGAAAAGAACCTTGTTTATCATTCAAAGACTAAACACATTGATGTAAAATACCATTTCATGACAAATATGGTGGAAAGTAACAAGGTGATACTAGAGAAAGTAGACACGTTGGAAAACATAGTAGACTCGTTGACCAAGTCTATGAGTGCTGTGAAGTTCTCTTGGTACAAAGAGGCACTGGGAATTGTTTATCTAGGTATGTGAATGAAAGTTTAGGAATCTCTTGTTTCAACAAAGAAGAAAACAAGTGGGATAATGTTGGGTTGTTGTATTATTTGCAGTGAAAGTCTAGTCGAGGTAGATTGACTAACGATCGAAGTTCGAAGGTCAAGGAAGTCGAATGGGTAAATTCGAAGTCGAATATATCGACGAAAACTCAACTGAAAAGAGTTCAAAGTGCGGGAGTGAAATGTCCAACTAGAGACTGAATGAAGGCCGACTGGTGGTCGAATGGTAACCCAAATTGGAATCTAACTGTAACAGAATCCTGAGATTTGTGGTATTTGTAGCCGATGATATGCACAGATCTGTAACCATTTTTGGGTGCCAATATTTAGGGTTTTCCCTATTGTAAATCCTATAAATAGGCATGTTGTAAGGCCATAAAGGCTAATGTTGTAATCTTGTTATACACTTATGCAGTTTAATGCATGTGTATGTATAGGTTGATGTTCATGCATATGTAAGCTGAATTGGATATAAGGTTGCTCTTGCGCAGACAATAGGGTATGATTTCGATTGTGTCTTAGGTGTCGACCAAGGTTAGACATGTAACCTTTTATTCTGATTGAGTAAGACAACAAGAGAGAAGAATTCTCAAAGGAATGTTGGTTTCTCCCGGTTAAGGGTTCTAGGGTAAAATATCAGTGTATTGAGTGATTTCTTGTTTCATTTAGTTCTTGATTAAATTCTTCTTTTATTCTTCTAGGATTAGTGTGGAAGTGCCTTGCATTTCCTTACACTACTGACAACACGCTCTTCATCAATGCATCCTTTCCTTTTGTAACTATTCACATTCTCCTTTTACGAACATGTCCCTACTCATACTGTAGAAACGTGTCCATGTTGTCGCAATGCTCCATAGCCTGCACTACCACACTCTACAATATTCATTCGATTTGCACCATTGTTGTTACTTCTTGAAGTCTATCTCATTTTGCTGCTATTTATTTCCTACAACAATTAATCATTGTTGTAACATCTCCGCAGTCGTCTTCGTTGTGTCATCTCTAGGTTGATTGAGATGCTCCTGCATCAAACTCTCTAGGTTGTAAGAAATAATTCCCTCATGATTATGAGGTAAATCATGCACATCTACAATTGCACAATACAACTTCTATCATTGTTGCACTCCCAACTATACAATCCTCATCTACTATACACGCTTCAATATGTAATAAATATTTATTTGTTGCACATTCTTTCTCTCAACTCATTTTTGTCCCTTGTTACACATCCATCTGTAACAATGACACAATATTATCATCATGGAGATCTAGAATTTTCATCTTATTCCTACTTCACCTTAATTTTTTTTCAGCAAATCACCTTCCGGTATCACTACCTTCTCTGTATCTCTTTATTTATTACCATAAACACTATTCATGTGCTTTTCATCCATGCATCACCTGCACAACTGGATCCAAGTCACATCCCATCTAGGATATCCCACTGCCCTTTTTTCTACAGTGTACAAAGTTCCTTTGGTGTAGCTAGCCACTCATGCTCAAAGCCATACAACATGGAGTCACATGCTTCCATGTTACACTTCCCTTGACTCAATCCACAACCACATGCAGGATACCTCAGTCGGGGATTCTGTCAGCATATTCACATTCTTGACAAATTACTAGAGACATAGCTTCAAGATATTTCTTCTCCATGAAACACCTTCACGCTCAGTCCTCAACAACCTATGATTCTTCTAACATTCTTCTGTAGCATGTATTCTTCTTTAAGAGATTTGAAATATTCTCTCTTTCTCTGTTAGCAACATATTCATCAACTTCCTCATATTCTAGACTATATGTTATCCATATTCAACTGAACAAATTCATTCATGCTTCCTTCTAGGTCACTCATCCTCACAACGTCATCTTCTACTTGGGAATTATTTCAAACATTTTCATCATCTGCAACCTCGATGATCCTACAATTTCCTACAATATTTGCAATTCATTTTCATGAACATATATATTCTATTGCATTTTCTCTTAATACAAGAAAATATGCTTCCATATGCAGCCACAAATTTATTTCTTCCTGCAAACAAGCAAAGAATATGTTAAGGGAAAACAAAGAACTCCATTTTCTCTCCCTCCTTTTCATTGTTACATTTGACTAAACCACATGTGCCTCTATTTTTCCACTACTATAATTTTATGTGTTTCTGTTCATCCTCATTTCTCTTAAATTCAGGTATACTCAAAAACCTCTGGCCACCATCTCGCAACAATTCTCTCACTACTACCAATGTGCTCCTCAAAACATATGATCCTAGTTTCCAATCCAGGAAACCTTATGACTGCATTCCTCTCACAACCAAACTCACTCATTTCCAATGACTATTCCTTCATATAAGATAACAATCA
>JZKD02S1617287.1:80234-100293 GCA_000966675.3 Picea glauca
TTCTTCTTTTATTCTTCTAGGATTAGTGTGGAAGTGCCTTGCATTTCCTTACACTACTGACAACACGCTCTTCATCAATGCATCCTTTCCTTTTGTAACTATTCACATTCTCCTTCTACGAACATGTCCCTACTCATACTGTAGAAACGTGTCCATGTTGTAGCAGTGCTCCATAGCCTGCACTACCACACTCTACAATATTCATTCGATTTGCAAAATTGTTGTTACTTCTTGAAGTCTATCTCATTCTGCTGCTATTTATTTCCTACAACACTTAATCATTGTTGTAACATCTCCGCAGTCGTCTTCATTGTGTCATCTCTAGGTTGACTGAGATGCTCCTGCATCAAACTCTCCAGGTTGTAAGAAATAATTCCCTCATGATTATGAGGTAAATCATGCACATCTACAATTGCACAATACAACTTCTATCATTGTTGCACTCCAAAATATACCATCCTCGTCTACTATACACACTTCAATATGTAAGAAATATTTATCTGTTGCACATTCTTTCTCTCAACTCATTTTTGTCCCTTGTTACACATCCATCTGTAACAATGACATAATGTTATCATCATGGAGATCTAGAATTTTCATCTTATTCCTACTTCACCTTAATTTTTTTTCAGCAAATCACCTTCTGGTATCACTACCTTCTCTGTATCTCTTTATTTATTACCATAAACACTATTCATGTGCTTTTCATCCATGCATCACCTGCACAACTAGATCCAAGTCACATCCCATCTAGGATATCCCACTGCCCTTTTTCCTACAGTGTACAAAGTTCCTTTGGTGTAGCTAGCCACTCATGCTCGAAGCCATACAACATGGAGTCACATGCTTCCATGTTACACTTCCCTTGACTCAATCCACAACCACATGCAGGATACCTCAGTTGGGGATTCTGTCAGCATATTCACATTCTTGACAAATTACTAGAGACATAGCTTCAAGATATTTCTTCTCCATGCAACACCTTCACGCTCAGTCCTCAACAACCTATGATTCTTCTAACATTCTTCTGTAGCATGTATTCTTCTTTAAGAGATTTGAAATATTCTCTCTTTCTCTGTCAACAACATATTCATCAAATTCCTCATATTCTAGACTGTACGTTATCCATATTCAACTAAACAACTTCATTCATGCTTCCTTCTAGGTCACTCATCCTCGCAACGTCATCTTCTACTTGGGAATTATTTCAAACATTTTCATCATCTGCAACCTCGATGATCCTGCAATTTCCTACAATATTTGCAATTCATTTTCATGAACATATATATTCTATTGTATTTTATTTTAATACAAGAAAATATGCTTCCATATGCAGCCACAAATTTATTCTTCCTGCAAACAAGCAAAGAATATGTTAAGGGAAAACAAAGAACTCCATTTTCTCTCCCTCCTTTTCTTTGTTACATTTGACTAAACCACATGTGCCTCTATTTTTCCACTACTATAATTTTATGTGTTTTTGTTCATCCTCATTTCTCTTAAATTAAGGTATACTCAAAAACCTCTGGCCACCGTCTCGCAACAATTCTCTCACTACTACCAATGTGCTCCTCAAAACATATGATCCTAGTTTCCAATCTAGGAAACCTTATGATTGCATTCCTCTCACAGCCAAACTCACTCATTTCCAATGACTATTCCTTCATCTAAGATAACAATCATGGATAACCACCACCATAACTTCCATCTCATGAATCCTCTCATGAACCACACTGCCTCTTTCATCTTAAGATAATAGTCATGGATAACTACCACAACAACCACCACCTATCTCTAGTATATATTTATCTTAGAGACTATCTTCTTTCTTAGCAATAACCTTACGTACTTTCTTCTTGTAGCTTTATGTTCTTGGCTTTCTTCTTCTTCTTGCAGCTTCAATCCTTTCCCATTCAACAAATTCACTCTGACATATGATACCACTCCATTTATCTCCATTCTAACTCTTGGTTGTGCACCTTCTTAACCTGCTCATCTTTACGAAGAACTTCTCGGGAGTTATGTCGTAGCCCTCAACCAAACTATCCTTCACAATCCCTTTCTCTGACACTACCTCCTACCATTCTGAGCTTAGCAAACACAAGATGAACCATCATTCTCCTAGGTCTTCTTGTTATCATGGTTACATAGGACCACTATTCGGAAACCAATCATCAAGAGTGTAACTAACTCTCACACCCTTGCAATTATTTCATCCATTGCTGAAGCTAATTTGATATCTTTGCAATTTATTTTATCCTGGAGATGAACCATTCTTTTATAACACTTTATGCATGGAAGTCCACCCCCTACTATTATAGTACATATGGAACATAACATTTCTTGATTTATGCATAACTGAAATCATAATTTTCATAATGCTTCTTCCTCATTACTACATTTCCCTATTTTTTCAAACTGATAATGTTGCAACCCCTTAGGTTGTACCTCAACTATCACATATCCACATTTTCTACCCTATATCACCAACAAACATATGATACTGAACACCAATCTTCATTAACCAGTCTACGACACATTCACTTGTTACAACTCACCTCCTACACCAACATATCTTATACTATAACACAACTTCTACCGCAACACACCTATAATTGCGTCTACAACACATCTTCAACAACATGCCTTCGACTGTAATATGCTTTTGCTGCAACACACCTCCTATTACACAATGCCTATTCTAAAACACACTTATTTAGCTGCAACTCACTTCTTTCACTACAACACTCGACTTCTGTTGTGACACGCCTTTGCAACAACATGTTCTACTGCAACATACCTCCTGTTACAACATCCTACTGCAACGCACCTCCTGCTGAACCACATTTCTTGTCACAACCTCATGCTGCAACGCATCTTCTTTTCAATATGCTTGCTACTGCATCATGCCTATGCTACAACATCTGTTGCACTAAGAACTCATGCCGAGATCATACATTCCATAACATCCTCTATTCACAATTGTTATAGAATGTTTCATCTATGGATAGATGAAACCTCCATTGGATTACTAGACCCTTATACCAAGACATAAACACTACAAGTGGACACTAACCTCCCTTTGAACTTAGTTTAACCAATTAGAAAGAGAAAGGGAGAAAGGGCATGATGTACCTTGTTTCGAAGTTTGTCCTCACTGCTTCCAATCTGTGAGCTTGATCTTCAAACCCTCTAGAAAAACTTGATAACTGCAATGGGTAGCAAAGAGAAACGATTATATCCTACTCTAGTTGATTAGGTAAAACAAATTCATCTACGAATATTGAAGCAACAATAGACAAGCATATGCAAAAATACACAAGCTTGAAAGAAACAGACGAAGTATATTCAAATGAGAACCCAAAGATAATTATTACATACCACGATTGATGCATTAGCAACCTCTCGAAGATCTCCTCATCTAGCCCCTTGGATGAATCTACCAATATCAAAATGATGATACTCTGACTGATTACTACCCTCCTTCACCTTGGAAATCCCTCAATATATAGCATTGAAAGGTACAACCGCCATAAAAAAATGAGGGATATGGTTGAGGATATGGATCCTTGAGGTTTTGATTAGATCCTAAGGTGAATCCAAAGCATGTGGGTCAAACATAACCAATCCTATATTGAGAGAGATGGCCCATAGATTAAGGTGGAGGATCCCCCTTTCTCCTATAAAAAGAATGACGCTCCCCTAGAGTGAGAGACAGGGTGCCATCCTAGCAGTGGCGCTCCCCTATCATGGTAGAGGGGGCAGAATGTCCCTTCCCCAACATGGCCAGGGTGGCTTCACCCTTCATAAATTCCCAAACAAATGTCAAATTTTCCAAGGAAAAGGTGTGTTTTGACCTAGAAATGATGGGTTTCCTCCTCCCATATGACTCAGGGGTCATGCAAAATTATTTTAATGGTGTCAAGGGGTGGCGACACCTCACAAAGTGAATGTGACACTTGGGAAGGTGCATACGACACTTGTGACAGTGCATGAGACACTTACCGAGGTGCATATGTCACTTTGCGACACTTAGGGTGTGAAATGAAAGTGTGACATTTTGATGTGCAGTAGATGTCCTCTAAAGCATGAGGTTAGAGGAGAAACTGATGGCCGAAACAATTTGCAAATTCTTCAATGCAAGGGTGATAGAGTGGGAGAACCTAGCAGAAGCTGCAAACAATCATCAAACAATATTAATATATGTTCCATTTCTGATGTAGGCATACCTATGCTCAGAATACGAGATGACTCAAAGAATGACCATCGACCAATACACCATGGATCCATGAAAATATTGACTAAGGATATGGAAACCAAAGATACAATGTGGATCCATACCTCCATGACATGAACTGATCGCAGCCATGAAAAATACACAGTGGAGATACAAGATGACAAAACATAGCCACAAATGAATACACAATGGATCTATGCGATAGTATACATATCAGTAAGATTTCTATCATGGTGATCATACTGAAATATTTTACATTCTCAAATGATCTCCATCACAACTCGGGTAAAGCACATAACAGAGTGAATTCTCTACCCAGGGTCTTTGTCCCAATCCTGAAACAGTACTAACCTAGCCATGTGAATAGATTATTAGATGTCGATTATGGTAGAAATCGCTTGATTACCGATCATTGAGGTAAATGATTAACAAGTGCGAGGGAAATTACCAATTATTTTAATGAATCCCAATGAGTACATTCCAATGAATGTGAATAAATGAGATGAGTTCGAACATTCATGGAATCATCCGATCAGAGGTCAATGATGTAAACCTACTTTCGGAAGTGAGGAGGCCTACCATTGAGTCATGTAGGTCCCAAGGTATTAACTGGTTTCTAAGTCTAATTCCCAGATAATATGCTAAATTCGATAGGAAAAGACTCGTCGAAGGAGGGCCTTTATGTATCCCCCATCATCGACACGAAACTAACATAGGAAAGTGATATGAGATGGTGGATCAAATGAGTATGGATTGACATGGGAAAAAGAAACTGGAAATACTGCAGATGGATGGTTTGAAGTGAAACTTCCCTTGAACACTATGAATCACGACAACTGAATTGGCAACATTGACTCGACGAGTACCAAGAATGTAATGTGACAACAGTAAGAGCACTCTTAGACTGCTATGAAAAAGTATAGAGACACACATAATTTCTATGACTCAGAGACAAGCAGATTTCCCAATTGTAAGTTGAGACACAAACATGTGCCATGTTCAATGGAAACAATAGCTTCCATAAAGGATTCCAAAAAATTGACCCACTTCTTTGAATTTCCCCCCATCCAGATAGATGATTACCTATTTCTTTTTTAACAAGCTTGAGGAGGGTAACAAATGATTGGTATAACTCATCCTTCAGATGAGTTTCTCGACATATGATTAATGAACCTAAAGAAGGAGGGGTTTTGTCTTGTATGGGTGCTAGAGATTGGACTCACATAGGTCCTTTGATGCATAGTTTTACAAGCCCAAAGAAGGTAAACTCAGTGGTTTCACATTTAGAGAGTCTGAAAAGATCTTAAAGACAAATCCGTGGATGAATTTTTCGTAAATTTAGTCTCCCAATCCCGAAAAAAGTGTAAAATAATACACGGGAGAAATATTCTAATTATGCTTGATTAGAGTAGTCCTTTTTGTAATTAGTATCTCGAGGAAAAAAAAGAGATAAACTACCACTCGAAAGACGCCCTTTCAAACCTTTTAATGAGTGTGAAAGGAATCAAGCTCACTCAAAAATATTTTCATGTTTAGGGAGTCTGAAAAGAGTTTAAAGGAGGCTCCAAAGAGTTCACAATGTAATGTCCAAAGGTTTCGAATGGGACCCATGGATATTTGGTACTTTTCCCCCAGTTGCATGATGGGAGCTAGTGGCTTTTCTCCAACATGATGTCTTGAGGCTGGAGACCTGACCCCTCAAGCTTCGTTTCATCCATCAACGCTTAATTTTTCATCTATTTCTGTACCATATGGAGAGAAAGGGTCAACAAAAAAATGAAGATGAAAGGAAGGTTAGGTTATGAGATCTAGTTAAATACTCGACTAAACAAGAGACGAAAATGTTTCATTTTTTAACAAGCTTGACATAGGAAAATAACTATGCTCGTGACTAGGTACTACCAAAGGATCACATAATTATACGATAGGTTTCATTTTTATGCAATCTTGAAACTAGAAACTATGCTTTAGGCCCTTTGTTTGATTTTTTAATGAGCTTGACACAGAATTGGGAACCTTGCTCGAACATGGTTTCATTTTTTAACGAGCTTGAAATCAACAAATAAACCATTCTCAAAGACCTCTACTTGATCATGGATTCCAAGAGGAAAATTCTCTGAAAGGAATACATGTCAAGGGACAAACCTAAATCATGGCTTCCAAGAGATATTCACTAGATGGTAGAACCACACTTTGGAAGGAATACATGTCGAGGGATGCGATATGGGTAGGGATATCAATCTATAATAGCCCTATCAAAGAGATCACCATGTCAACTACCATATCTAAATCAAAATAAGGGAGAGGTTGCTTCTCATTCAAAGTTGAATGCATGGGACAAGTTGCCATATAATTGACTTGCGATGAGGCGGATGTCGCTGACATGTAAGGACCATTTAGGGAAGTCAGATGGTTGATCGTCTGAGGGCCAATGAATCAAAGCTAGTCTATGGTCACTATGTTTCCATTGTGAGGGAAACACATCAAACAAAATATTGTGGACACAACAACCTTCATAGCATAAACATAGCCTCGCCTGAGGAGAAAATTAAAATCCAAGGGGTCTTGGACTACCATCACATCAATAAAGAAAATTTTCCCTCCCAAAGTCACTAGAAATTGAGTAAGGATCCCTAAAGTTTGACTAGTCATTTTGTTAAAAGCCAACAAATTCCGAGTCACTGACACAAGCTAAGGATAACCAAGAGTTTTCCAAGCAATGGACGAAAAAATACTAACCGATGCACCCTCATCGACAATACTCTGAGGAACGTTCCTACCACAAACTTGAATAATGATTTGGAAAGGTATATAGGAAGGGAGATGAGATTCTGGCAGTGCACCCCAATCTAAAATAATGGCATCATTACTCAGAGGAGGTTTCGTTGGGATGGGTTAAGTTCCCCCTTGTCTAGAAGAATCTGAAGAAATAAGAAAGACTTGAGTGACATCCTCACTCTTCCTTGGAAGAGTGGGATCGACCAAGGTTGGTATTGGATCGACCACTTTAAATTCACTCTCCAAGGGGAGAGTGGGATCGATTGAAGTTGAAATCAGACCGATCACTTGATCGACCAACTCAATCGATGATTGAACCAAATGGATTACCTGGTCAATTGGATTGAGTAGTTCATCAACCAATGACAGGTTGAGAGAGAATTTATGGTAAAATGTTGGAATTTTTTGTTGGACATCAACAATATTTTCAAACATATATGAAGCCTCATCTATATGAGGGAATAGGTAGGTTTGGTACATCTCCTTACATAAAAAACAAGGAAATTTGACTTTACCCTTCTTACTTCCAACATGATTATCACTAGTTGATCTGTTGTCACCAACATGAATTGCAACGGCTGATGACACGGGTTGAGAACCCTGAGACCACTCTTCTACAACCTTGGGAATACCAGGGAAATCCTTAAGAAGGTGGTCACCCTTACAAATCCTGCAAGGGAATTTGGGTTTGCGATGTGTCTTTGTAGACTTTTTGACATTATAAACACTCCCAACATTATGAAAAACAACTGGTTGATTGCTTCCAACATTTCCTGTAGTGGTTGGAAGTCCCCCCCCTAGCTTATTTTTCTTCTTCTTAATCTTCCTTTTCTTCTTCTTCTTATCCTCCTAGTTACTAGCTATAGATCTTTCACTAGGATAAGAGGAAGAACGATAAGAAGACCCTACGTGTGAAGAAGGTAGAGGATCAATATAAGGTTGATGGTCCTGGGGTGGATTACTTATGGATGAAGCACTAGGATCATCGATGTTTACCATAGTGGAAAAAAACCAGATCGATAAACCTATAGTGAGTCTGGGAAGAGTCAAAGTAGCAATATAAGGAAGACCAACGTGTCCCACATAAAGAGAAACATACGATATATTGGGAAAAGGGGTTCTTTCTTTGGTAGTTCCAGGAACTGACGCCATAGACATAGACTCAACCCTAAGGGATTTCTAGGAAAAAATAAACAACACACACAAAAAAAATCTAGGAAGAAAACCAAACAAACAAACCTCTTCTCATTCAACGTCCTAGTTGGAGATGAAATCCAATGTCGTAAGATCAAAGTGCTAAGGGGTTGGGATAGAGCGGGTGGATCAATTACGTTGGAAAACTGCTTAATGGACTTACACTTTGGTGCTATTTCCCTCACGGTCTATTCATGGGTTACCCTCCAAGGAGCCCAAGTGAGTTTGATCAACATCTGACCCAGATACAACTAAGACTCCTCTTCAATGTCACCTTGTGTATGAACCCTAAAGATAAAGGCCACTAAGTTTACCAACTCAAATTCAACCTCCGAGTGGGTACAGTCGAAATTCAGGTCCAAACATATGGGAAGGATATCAAAGTATGAATCTCTTCAAGAGAACTAAATACAAGTGTACTGTTAAGACTCTAGAGGACCCCAAATGAATTCAGGATTCACGAAGCTCTGAGATCAAATGAAAACAATGGTTTCTCAAGAAAACCCCCCAATATAGGCTCGTTCCTCTATGATTGGTTGAGCCTCGGAGGGGTAATCTCCATTTCTCTCTTGCATGTGACCTCATTTTTATCCCATATGTGAGAGGGGGTTCCCGACTATGCTTATATGAAAATTGGTTTTTCTCTCCCTATCGTAGGATTCCATGTTTGTCTATCGCTTTGGAAAGTTATTATCAACAAATTTCTAGGTAGATTTTAATTAGCATTTTGATTATTAGGATGTTTTTTACTCAAGGGTATGGAAGTGAAACTAATGATGTTCGTGACTTCAACTCCAAAAGAGTGAAACAGAATGAGATGCAAATCTTGTGTTTGATGAACTCTATCTATGGAAAGGAGAGGAGTATTTTTCCATTTCTAAATGCATAAACCCAATGTAGTTTACCACCCAAAACTTTGAATGCAATAAATTTATGTTCGTTTGATTATAAATGCAATGAACCTAAATCAAATGCAAGTTTTTTCTACTTCCTTAATTTCAATGCAAGAATCCGATGCAGATACAAAAGAATAAGAAATGCACTCAAAAAAATGACAAGACTCAAAGAACGTAAACAATGGAAAAGAGGAAGAGGAAAATCACTCAACAATCCTTAAAGATGAACAACAAGAAAGAATTATTCAAGCTAGGTTGTGGTAATAAATATAATATAAATCATTCAAAAGAGAGATATGTTCTAAAGAAGATTGAACATAAACTCAATACCAAACAAGCCTTTGCAGACTCATCAATCAGATAATCGAAAGATCATGAGACAAAGACCAAACTATTGAAAAGAATGGTGAATCAATCTCACAACATAGAAGAGGTTTGCAATATCAAAAAAGGTAAAAATGAGTGATAAACATCAAATCTTCAATCCTAAACAAATTCAAAGACAATCAGGAGTCTCTGGGAAAACATCCCCTCAAAATCAGACTGAGAAAGAGCAAGCATAAAGAGGCAAAATCACCAAAACAGGGGGATTGGCGCCCCTGTTCTCAAGGAGACAGAGCTTTAGTTAAGGGAATGGTGACCTGTATGAGGCTCTGGGGGGTGCCAGTCAACTAACGGTTCCCTCTAGAAGGCCTCTGGGGAGCACCAATCAGGGTAATGGCACCCTGGTGGGAACTACAGAGGAGTGCCACCCTTCTGAAAAGTTCAGATTTTTTCTGAAAAAGGATAAAAAATTAGAAACACTAATCAATGACTCTATGATATATTCAATGAAAAAGAGGGAAAGGGAATTAGATCAGAATCAATCAACAAACAATATCTAATGATAGGCAAAGGCTTTAGACGATCCAGGGAAAAACTAGTCAAGATCCCTCCCCAACAGAGTCGCCAATTTCTATTACATAATGTTTCTTCTGCGTATAAATGAAACCTCCCTTGGATTACTAGACCCCTATACCAAGACAAAAACACTACAAGTGGATACTAACATCCCTTTGAACTTAGTTTAACCAATAAGAAAGAGACAGGGAGAAAGGGCATGATGTACCTTTTTTCAAAGTTTGTTCTTGCTACTTCCAATCCATGAGCTTCATCTTCAAATCCTCTGACACAACTTGATACCTACAATTGGTAGCAAAGATAAATGACTATCTCCTACTCTAGTTGATTAGCTAAAACAAATTCATCTACAAAGATTGAAGCAACAATAGACAATCATATGCAAGAATATACAATATTGAAGGAAATAGGCCAAGTATATTCAAATGAGAACCCAAAAACAATGCTTAGAGATGACGATTGATGTAGTATAAGCCTCCCCAAGCTCTCCTCGTCCATCCCCTTGCATGAATCTACCAAGATCAAAACGATGATACTCTGACTGATTACTTCCCTCCATCACCTTGGAAAGCCTTTAATATATAGGATTGAGAGGTACAACCACCATGAGAACAAGAGGGATAAGGCTTAGGATATGGTTCCTTGAGGTTTGGATCAGATCCTATGGTGAATCCAACACAAGGGGGTTGAACATAACCAACCCTAACTTGAGAGAGCTAGCCCAGATATTAATGTGGAGGATCCCCCTTTCCCATCTAACAAGAATGGTGCTCCACCAGAGTGAGAGACGGGATGCCATCCTAGTACTGGCACTTCCATAACATGGTAGAGGGGGTGCCATGTCCCTCCCCCAACATGGCCAGGGGGCGCCACCCTTCATAAATACCTCAAAAAAGGTCGAATTTTTCAAGTAAAAGGTGTGTTTTGACCTAGAAATGATGGGTTTCCTCCTCCCATATGATTTAGGGGTCATGAACAACTTTTTTAATGGTGTCAAGGGGTGGAGACACCTCACAAAGTGAATGCAAAACTTGGGAAGCTGCATACAACACTTGCGACAATGCATGCGACACTTACCGAGGTGCATATGTCACTTTGCGATACTTGCGATACTTGCGATACTTAGGGTGAGAAACACAAATGTGACATTTTTATGTGTAACAAAAACCCTCTGTGCTACCTTCAATGTAGCATCCCCTTCGATTGTGCCACATAGTCTTGAATCAATGGCCAACTTAAAACCAAGGAAAATCCTCAAATGCAGACCTCTAAAATATTTGGAATACTAACATACATTTTTACACATTTAGGAACTCTCAATGCTTATAGAACTTGAGCGCTCATCCTTGGTAATATCAATAAAAATATTTAAAATACCGTAACCACGACATTTCTACTGCCATGCAAACACCTTTTCCTCTCATAGCGTATCGAGATATACAATCACCCTAGTTACAAGGAATCATCATTCCATTGTACGGTCTCTCTCAGACCCACATCCACTTTTAGATGATCACAAATCAAGCAAGGTCTTCTACATACCCATGCTACCTGCATATTAATATCATATGTAACTATTCTCTATTGGAATTTACTCATTTAAGCAATGGAATTTAACTTGCACATAGTCATTCCAATAACACAACAAATAAAATCATACACGATTCCATTCACACACACACATGGAAAGGTTAAATATGTAAACATCAATTATTTTATTCATTCATACAAATTACAATACAATGGCTCCACGATTGGGTATGAGCTTACAATCTCCATAGGGTTTCCAAGCCAGAGGCCATGGCAACCTCAACCACCTCTCTTTCACTATCTCACATGTTTTATCCTCTTGCCACTCTGCAAGATCCCTTGTAAGATCTTCAGTGATGTGTTTTATTGTTTTAGAAACTATTCACTTTAGTTTCTTCAATGGAATCCTCATGGCCTTTCACCTTCCAGCGTCCGATTATTCCTTTCCTCAGTGACTCTTTATCTACACACGACCTTCCCACTTCTACTGGAAACACACTCTTCATCAATGCATCATTTTCTTTTGTAATTGTTCATGTTCTCCTTCCACACACATGTCCCCTACTCATACTGTATAAATGTTTCCATCTTGTAGTAGCGCTCCATATCCTACACTGTCACGCTCTGCAATAGTCATTCGACCCGCACCACTGATGTTACTTCTTGTAGTCTGTATCATTCTGTTGTTATTTATTTCCTACAAAACTTAATCATTGTTGTAACATCTTTGCATCCATCTTCATTATGTCATATCTAGGATGACCGATATGCTCTTGCATCAGTGGGCTTGTATGCATAAATCTCTATTGATTTCCCATGCCTACGATCAAATGAACAAATTCAAAACCTTGAAAAAATTAAAAGAATAGACATAAATAGGGTTGAGGCTAGGGTTACCTAGACCTCCCACTATCAAAATACCATGTTGGAATCTCATTGAAACTACATCCAACGTTAGACCGTCAAATAATATCTATTGCTATGGGTGAAAAGTGAATGGTAAAATGATTAAAAAATTCATTTTTCCCACATATTTATAGAATTTGTTCCCTAATATTTTTCATTGTAAGTCCATTTGAGGTCCATTTCTTCAACATATGCTTTATTTTTTGACATATGCTTTATGTGAGAGTGTTTTTGAGTATCATAGGCTTATTATTGTTGTCTATGGTGTCTTGGTAAATAACAACAATCATCAGATTTTGAGGTAAAATTTCTCAAATGACATATAGGTCCAGGTTTTTTGCCATGCATATTTCAAATATTTCCTTATTTTAAGTAACATACCCAACCAACCACATAACATGATATGCCACTTAATCTGACTATAACACACCTAGCCACCCATAGGTGAGGCAGGATGTAGTCTAGGGACTCACTTCACAGTAAGTTATCTCAATCAAATCACTTCTAAGTTAATTAAGAGACATGAAAACCACATGCAGAAATAAATATTCATGCCACAACATAAACTAAGCCATGCACAACAATAACTAGCAAGCATGCATATTCTAAATATTAAATTCAAATATAAATAAACACATAGCAGAATAAATCATACATAGTTAAATAACCATAACAGAGAGCACTTATCTTTTCTGAAAACAAGACACCAACTAGATGCAGACCAAGGACGTTCCACCCAACCGTAGATACTATTGTTCCAAGTCTCAGCAATAGTGTCACCCCTGAGCTAGGGCTACGAGTCCACAAGGACGGATTCCAGGGTGTCACTCATCTTCCCAAGCCATTCAACGCTCAGACTCTCACATGACTTTCAACACTCACAACAATCCAAAGTACACCATCTCTCTTCTACCCAGACTGCAAAACCCAAGAGAATGGACCCCCTTCTCTGCCATGCAGTCCCTTAAGATTTCCATCTCTTCAAGGGATCCAATGCTTCTGGTTAAGAATCTCCCTTTAGAGACTCTCAGGACTCGCAACTGTGAGTTAATTGAAACACGGGTCAAGGCATAACAGACATGCAGGAACCAACCCTGGTTGGAATACATTAGCAGTCTATACAACCAAGGACTATGGATTTTCTCATCAATTCAGTTTCCTTCCCCCAAGAAACTCTCGAATTATATGGACGATTAGGTGAAGGGATGAGTGGAGAACACAATAGAAATGAAAGGTGAACACAATGGACAATGAATGAGAGAGTGCGAAGGAACCAACAAATCCCCAACAACAAAAAACAAAAAATGCAACCACAGACCAAGGATGGGTTTATTTACTTCTTGGAATTAATGAACCCCATGGTATTCCCCCAAGAAGCTCATGTAACTGTTATTCTCCACTAAAACCATAAATGGGTAAATAAAATATAAAATAAGTACTTAACCCCTCAATCCCCCTCTCTTGTGGAATCATATACCCCTATAACTCTGGTCCGTATCCATCTAGCAGCCAACGATGTGTTTCATATTAATAATGATCAAAAAATTACATTTCCTAGGCACACTGGCCTCTTAATAATTGTTTAGGCACTCTGGCCTTTCATAACTTAAAAAAATACAATATTTAATACGAGGTTCAAAACCAGGGTATTACATTTCCCTCCCCCTTATTTTGGCACTGTAATTAGTGCATATACAAAACATGAATCCAAATTCCAAAATTTGTTCAAAAAGATGCGAGTACTCTGCCTGAATGGCATCTTCATTCTCCCAAGTAGCATGCTCAGGACCGTAACAAGTACACTGGACTTTTACCAACTCTATGACTTGGTTCTAGAGAATTTTGACTTTTTTGTCCACTACTCGCATCCATTGGACCTAAAAGCCTTCCTTTGCCTCTACTTGAATTAGATGCCAATCAATAACATGGTTAGGATCATGTACACATTTTTTTAGCAAAGAGACATGAAACACATTATGCACATTCATGGAAGCATGCAATGTAAGCATGTATGCAACTGGTCCTATTCTGTCCAATATCTCAAATGGACCACATAATCTGGATGTCATCTTTGTACAACTACCCAACTTCAAAGAGCTCTTCTTGGGCTTCAATTTTAAAAGCACATGATCCCCCACTTTAAATTCTCTAGATATCTTGTTCTTATCTGCATAAACTTTCTGTCTATCTTGAGATGCCTTTAAATTCTTCTTAATCCTAACCATCTGGTCTTCCATATCCTTGATAAATTCTGGCCCAAGTACCACTTTGTCTGCAAGATTTTCCCAACTTACTAGAGTATTGCATTTCCTACCATAAAAATATTCAAATGGGATCATTTTCAATGAAGCTAGATACCCATTATTACAGACAAACTCAACCAAGTGCAAGTACTCTTCCCACTTAGATGGATTATCCATCACATACATCCTCAACATGTCTTCAATTACTTTGTTGAATCTCTCTATATGCCCATCTGCCTGTGGATGGTATGTTGTGATAAAGTTCAGATTTGTACAAAATCCTTTAAACAATCCCCTCCAGAAATTTGAAGTAAACTTTGTATTTTTGTCTGAGACAATTGCCTTAGGTATCCCATGCAACCTAGCAATATCCCTCATGTAAATTTATGCAATATTTGCTATTGTATGAGTTGTTTTTACAGGAACAAAATGAGCAACCTTTGTCAATTTATCAACCACTACCATGTGTTAGCACTGAAATTCACACTTTGACTGCTAAAGTGTAAGCTCAACACCCATCAGTAGGTTTAAAGATAAGTTTTTTATGATGATGTCAAATGGATCAAAACTCAGGCAGAATAGTGAAAATCACAGAAATTTTCAGAAAATATATATCAACAAATGAGGTCTTGGCTAACTTAGATCGGGGTTTTACAGAGTAAAATGGATATATAGAATACTTAATGAGAAGATGAAGATGTATACCACTCACTTAAGGCAATACTAGCAGACAACTGAGGAAAGTCTTTTGACATAAGAACTTCTTTAATCAAAAGATAAACTCTGATAAAATCATAACAACATAAAAAAAACCCTCCATTGCAATACATATACAATAAATCAAATGAATCATTCAAATGACTGTAAATAAGAGTAATATGAGATAAGATAATGGAAATAAATTGATTTCTATTAATAAAAAAGTCTCAATTCTGATACACAAAATCCACTATGTAACTTCACAAATTCAAAAAAAGTATGAGTCTCATTACAATCCCTCAAACCCCTCAATGATTTTCAAGCTCTATATTATATCCTAGGCTGTCAATAACAAATTTACAATTCGAATTTCCCTTATTGCCTAGGATTCCCACACCTAAAGGTGGAGTAACTACAAATGTTCAACAAAAAAGAAACAAACTGCTAAAAACTAGGAACATGCTGGTAACCTCCATGATCATATTAAATATGCTTGATGACGTGTGATCTGAGTGCATATCCCTTGGTCAAGTGTCCCTCTAGCCTTCAATTGAACTTCTAGAAACTATCATATCCTTGTCTTCCCATTTGGCAACCGTTTTTTCCTCTAAACCTCCAAATCAGGAGTTTGCAGCACTAGGCGCTACAAACTCTCATGTAGTTTCTCTGCTTGTTTGAAAATGCATAAAAAACACTCCAAAACTATCCCAAGTGTCAATAACTATTCTCCATTTTCAATTTCCAATTTCTCCCGGAGCTACACTTCGTCGAAGTCTTCACTAACTCCACCAACAAAAATCGGACGATCGAGACTTGATCTCCCATTGAATGGATGGCCCCGCCCTCAGCTGGAGGATTCAATGGAAATAAACAGTGGTGACTTAATCAAACGTTGAGATGGATGACTCTCCACCAATTCATAAATTCGATGCTCCAGGGCTCTGGGAAATTTAGTTCCTATGTCTCTCAACTCCCCAGGAGTGACAATCCTTTGAAGTAATTACCTTGCTCCTCTTGCTTGATCCAACAGTCGAGAAAGGTCCCGAAGGGTTCTCAAATCTATGGTCTGTGTTACTTCGCAACTTCCAGATTAAACACTTCTCACGGAAAAAAACTTGGACACCCCTGGAATCACATACTCCTGAAGATGACACGACACATTGACATCACTTAGGGTGACGTGGACCCGTGGCACGTGTGCCACGTGTCACTAAAAAATGGATAGATTGGGGTCCAAAAGGTGTTGAATCTGGGTGACATGTGTCCCCACACGACCCCCTTCCATGTGGAACAAGCCACATCATCAAACACATGGGAGATCCCCGATCACAACTCTAGATATGATGACCCGCGTGACTTCACGATTTTACACCTCCGTGAATTCAACACTTCGGGGTTTTTCTCTACAACTTGCTTCATATTCATTGGAGTGGAAAAGTTCTGAAGCCTGAACTATACTACCCTTCTACCATTGCTAGATCTGACGACCTGTAACACTCCCAAAGTCCTCCCCTCAATCTAATGGTCGACGGGGATTCTGGGACTTTAACTCTCTGGGGCTCCGGTATGTAAGAGTTCATCAAAGTTTAAAACTCCCGAAGTGGTCAATGTTGACTCACCATGATCAACAATGGATATCCCTCCACACCTCCCATCAGATTAGACGACTGACAGGGATTCACGACTACGGCCTTCGGCAGGTCAGGCTTTGCCTGCCTACTAAGATCATTGAAGCGACGAAGTTCTGAAGTTCTTCCTTTATTGCTTGGCTTCGATTGATGATTGACGATCGATCATCCAAATCCGACAACTGGGACTTAATTCTTACCCAACCTCTTGTTCGCTTCCATCGGGCGGCCCCTGTTCACCTGCCTTCCGATCCGACGAACCAGATATCCCTCGATCCCATAGTGGTGATCACCCCCAAATTCAAAAGGAATGATCACGACTGAACAATCCTTTACAAAGGATATCTAACATTCTGGCTACTGCGCGATCTCTACAACACCATTTCTCTTGAGCTTCATGATTCAAGGTGTACTTGATCTTAGACACAAGATCCTATCTGATAGATCCGACCCATTCTGGCCCGGTGTTTCAACCTATGGATTTGATACCAATATGTAACATACCCAACCACCCACAAGCCGAGCTATGCTACTTAATCCGGATATAACACACCCAACCACCCCCAAGAAAGGAACCCTGCAGTCTAGGGACTCACTTCACAGTGATTTATCACAATTCGAATCACTTCTAAGTTAATTAAGAGACATGAAAACCACATGCATAAATAAAGATTCATGCCACAACATAAACTAAGCCATGCACATCAATAACCAACAAGCATGCATATTCTAAATATTAAATTCAAAGATAAATAAATACACAACGAAATAAATAATACACAGGTAAATAAGCATATCAGAGAGCACTTATCTTTTCTGAAAACAAGACACCAACTGGCTATAGACCAAGGACGTTCCACCCAACCATAGACAATGTTTTTCCAAGTCTCAGTAGTAGTGTCACCCCCGAGCCAGGTCTATGAGTCCACAAGGATGGATTCCAGGGTGTCACTCAACTTCCAAATATAGTCATCCCTCAAACTCTCACAGGCCTTTCAAAACTCACACCAATCCAAAGTACACCATCTCTCTTATGCCCAGTCTGCACAACCAAAGAGAATGGACCCCCTTCTTTGCCACGTAGTCCCTCAGTTTGTCCATCTCTTTCATGGCTCCAGTGCTTCTGGTTAAGAATATCCTTGTTGGGACTCTCAGGAATTGCATCTGTAAGTTAATTGAAACATGTTCTAAAGCATCACATACATGCATGAACTGAACCTCGTTGGTATACACCAACAATCTATACAACCAACGACTATGGATTTTCTCAGCAATTTAGTTTCCTTCCCCCAAGCAAATCTCGAATCAGATGGGATGAGTAGGTGAAGGGATGAGTGGATAACATAAGAGAAATGAAAGGTGAGCATGATGGATAATGAATGTGAGAGTGTGAAGGAACCAACAAATCCCCAACAATAAAAAACCAAAAACGCAACCACAAACCAAGGATGGGTTTATGTACTTCTCGGAATTAAGGAAACCCATGGTATTCCCCCCAAAAGCTCATGTAAATGTTATTATCCACTAAAACCAGAAATGGGTAATTAAAATATAAAATAAGTACTCAACCCCTCAAGCCCCCTCTCTTGTGGAATCATAGCCCCCTATAACTCTTGTCCTTGTTCGTCTAGTAGCCAGTGATGTGTTTGATATTAATAATGATCAAAACATTACATTTCCTGGTCACATTGGCCTCTTAATAATTTTGTAGGCACTCTGGAATTTCATAACTTAACAAAATACAATATTTGATACAAGGTTCAAAACCGGGGTATTAAATTCTATCTCGAATCACTTTAGGATCAACCCCACCAAGTTGTAATGGTAAACCCTTCTTACTTTGTCATTCATTGCAATTGTGTATGGTAGTGCCTAGTACCTTTTCATTGACTACCCTAGTTATCACTTAGATTGTCATTTGTTGCTCATGTCATGTTTTTCTCATAGGCATGGGAGCCCCATTAGTCCCGTTATAAATTGGAGCTCTTCATAGTGGGTTCCCTTTATGTTTTGATTTGTATTCACACTACGTATTGTTGCTTATGATTTTGTGCCTAATGTCTTGTTGTAGTTCATTGTCACATGGTTACCACCTTTTGCACTCAAAATGTTTTTCTATTCCATTTGTTTCCATTACTTATGCATTTCACGTCCTTTATCCTTGGCGGAGACATGATTATGTGTGTCCATAAATTGCATTTCACTAGTTTCCTTTTGTTTGCATTGGTATGTTCCTTGTGCTGGGAACTTTGTTGCTTGCTTCATGACACTCATCTTCCCCATTGTATTGTAATATGCTTTTGTTATTTTTCAATATTTCTAGTTTGAAAAAGACAAAACAAAATTCAATAAAGAGAAAGGGGGGAAATAATAAATATTTTTATAATTCACTTTGTGGTAGTAGTCAATTCATGTCACCCTTGAACAATGCACCTTTTTTTAGTCTTTTACCTACAATAGGGTTTTATTCTTGACTTTGGAGATTTACCATGATTTTGTAGTTCTTACTCCTCCAATTGGTCAGTCTTCCAATGATTTTGGAGAACCTTGAATGCCTCTTTGTGTTGTTGGTTTATATCAATGGTTTATTTTGACATATATTTCTTCCTGGGTCATTCTTGCATCGTGCTAATGTTCAAGGGAAGATTTTAACTTGTGTCTTCCATTCCATATGTCAAGAAGTATTCATATCATCATCATCTCTAATGCTTTATCTTGTGCCAGTGTGGAAGGATTCACTACTGACTTCTCATTGGCGAGTCTTCTCCTATTGATGAAAAATATTTATTCTAGGAGATAGAATTAGATAATTTTGTAGTACCTTGGGGATTGAAGTCATCAATGGTAGGTTCCATTATAATTGACAATGGGTATCAATCAAGGACTTATAATTGGTTGATTCTACTAGTGTTCAGTGTCAGCACATCTATTCGGATTATTTAGAATTCACTTCGGTTTCTTGGTTACCATAATCATTATTGGTGGGTTACCTCACATATAGAAACAATATACCTCAATGAATGATGATTGGATGGTTTATCCCATGTT
>JZKD02S1617287.1:100343-112695 GCA_000966675.3 Picea glauca
CTTGTGTCTTCCATTCCATATGTCAAGAAGTATTCATATCATCATCATCTCTAATGCTTTATCTTGTGCCAGTGTGGAAGGATTCACTACTGATTTCTCATTGGCGAGTCTTCTCCTATTGATGAAAAATATTTATTCTAGGAGGTAGAATTAGATAATTTTGTAGTACCTTGGGGATTGAAGTCATCAGTGGTAGGTTCCATTATAATTGACAATGGGTATCAATCAAGGACTTATAATTGGTTGATTCTACTAGTGTTCAGTGTCAGCACAACTATTCAGATTATTTAGAATTCACTTCGGTTTCTTGGTTACCATAATCATTATTGGTGGGTTACCTCACATATAGAAACAATATACCTCAATGAATGATGATTGGATGGTTTATCCCATGTTTGAATTCAAATCATTTATTCACACTTGTATATTCAAACCTATGGAGGGTTGGGTTTGAATACCTTGAGTTGTGGTGGCTTTCTTACTAATTCCACTTGAGTTTATCCTCCTATACCAATTTCCTATACTGCATTGGTTTATGGAGGAAACTATGGTTTGTTCATTGATCTATTTGTTCTTTTGATGTATTATGAGTTGTAGATCCACTGTGTAATTGTTCATGGCTAAGATTTTATGACTAGCATGGATCCACTGTTCATTATTTCATGGCCATGTTCTCACCTTTTATATTCTTATGGATATGAAATGTACTTGATTTGGTGTCCAAACTTGTTGTCACTTGAGAATGGGTATGCCCACCTTGGGGAAGATAATTGTCTTATACTTTGGGTCCTTTTTTGCAAGTAATTTATTGATGCTAGATATGCTAGAATCCTGTTCTCACTTGATCACTCCTATTGGCATAGGGGCAGACCTGGGGTTCAACTCTAACAATGCACCAACAATCCCTAACTACTGGCCCTTTTGACAACACCTGCGAAGCAGATGTAGTCTCACCCGAAGTAGAAATAGGGGGTTGTAGGACACAGTTGTCTACAACCAGAGGAAACGTAAAGTGGATCCAGGCCAACACTCTCACACAGATCTAGTTATTCTTTATCTTTCCTAAGCCTACTACGTAAACTATATCTCAGATGTAACACAATAGTGCATTAACAGTATATCATAGAACATAAGGACACAACATCAATCACACACAACAACATAATATACGTGGTTCACCCTCTTCCTAGGTCTATGTCCACAGAACTCTGTTTCTTGATATTATATAAAACATACAATTCTATCTGCGCTCTTCTCTTGCATATCTCTCTTTCTTCTTCTCTCTCCCCTCCCTGCGCACCCAACTGTAGGGTTGATATTCACACCCAAATGAATATCTTACAACACAAACTTCTCTTACCCCACAATACTTCTCTCTCAGAAATAATAACCATCACTCATCATACATCATCAAACCCATCCCAAGTCCTCTTGACCTTTATTTATTCATTACAATAGCTCTCGATCATCCTTAGGCCGAAACCTAGGTGTCAAAACCCTAAATACCAAAAACCTGGGTGTCTAAAACCCTAGGTCAACTTGACCCACGTTTTTAGGGCTTCGCCAACCTGTCTTTCCTTTCTTTCCGCGAGGTGCTCCAAAGCATCTCCTGGTGGCTTTTTCCACCTACTGAGTCATCCACGATACATATTCCTTGTTGATTTGTCTTCCTCGATCTTCCCATCCAAAAACTTTCTTTCTCTTACTTCGCTCTATATTTTCTGCTCTTTTGGTCACTTCGACCCAATCTCAGTCAACTTGTCTTCCACACAGTTAGAACTTCACACTTCTTTCCCTAATATTCAAAACCTTCCATGACCAAGGGCCAACATGCCCCCAACACTCACATGTGACTTGTGCTGAGGCACTTCAGGTCTGAACCTTCGGCTTTACTTCGACTTCATACTACACAGGGTAGCCTATTCTTTCTTCTCTGTTCCTCCACCCTGTGTGTAGACTGTCTTTTCTGTGTCTAGTACCTAGTTTCAATTGCACCTGGTACCTAGACCCTTTTTCTCATGCTTCTACTAGAAGCTGTGAGGTAGCTGGTTATCATAGTACAATTTCAACCAGATCCCATTCACCAAACCTTCCTTCCATTCTCCATTCAAAGTTTTCAACTGTGCAACTCCTCCTTCTGTAACGCACGCAACCTCATATGGCCCAAGCCAATGTGTCCTAAACTTCCCTAGATGCTTCATGAACTTGCTGTCATATACCAATACCAAATCTCCTTGCTTAAATGCTTTCTTCTTGATGTGGCTATCATGATAGGCCTTTTCTCGTTCCTTCTATACCTGTTGATGGAATCCTGCAATAAATTGATCTTCTTCTAGTTCTACCAATTGTGCAAGCCTCTCTCGAATAGCGCCAGTCTCATCCATATCTGTGAATGCTACAATTATGAGATTAGGCACCAAATATTCCATAGGGACAACTGCTTCTAGGCCATACACCAACTTAAAGGGAGTTTGCATTGTTAGCTACTTGCAAGTAGTTCTATAGGCCCATAGTACTATTGGTCCTCTCAAATCCCAATCATCCCTGTTCACACTGCAAATCTTCATTAGCGTTGTCTCTAAGATTTTGTTGAAGGCTTTGACTGTACCATTCACCTGTGGGTGGTAAGTGGTGCTCTTCTGGTGATGAACTTCAAATTCCTGAGTCAGGGCTTCAATAGTCTTATTAATAAAATGCGTACCTTGATCACTCATCAGGGTCTTCGGGTATCCAAACCTGGTTATGAAATCTTCAAATATAAATCGTGTAGTTGTAGTTGAACTACATTCCTTAACTACTCTTGCTTTTGCCCATCTTGTCAAATACTCTGTCGCAGTAATGATATATCTAGCTCATGTGCGCTTCCCTGGTGGGTTTATAGGTCCCACAAAATCAATTGCCCATTTCTCAAATGCCTGTAAAGTCAGCTATGGTGCTAAATGCATCTCATCTCTTCGGGAAGGCTTGCCAACTCTTTGGAATGCATCATAGGCTTTATAGTATTCCTTGGCATCCTTATGTAAAGTAGGCCACTAGAGGCCATCTCTAAGAAATTTATGCGTTGTTTCTTTTATTGCGTAGTGTCCTCCTGCGATGTCTTCATGTGCTTCTACTAAAATTAGTGGTCTTTATGCCTCCATAACACATCTCCTGAGGATCTCATCAGGTCCCATCTTGTATAGCTGTCTGGATATAAATGAAAAATCTGCAGTGCGTAGTACCAGTTGTTTCTTCTGAATGACCGTGTATTTGTGAGGTGCCATTCCCGTTGATAGGAACTGGACTATCTCAGCGAAGTAATCATAAATCTTCCTGATGGCCAGCAACTGTGCATAAGGTAGTGTATCCTCCAAACTAGTAGGTTCCTCTCCATGTTCCAACCTAGACAAGTGATCAGGTCTCTTGTTCATTCTCCCTGGCTTGAACACAATCTCAAAATCATATTCCTGGAATAACAATAGCCATCTGCATATTCTTCCCCCCAACACTGGCTTGTTGACTAGGTATTTCAACGCAGAGTGATCAGTAAACATCTTAAAGTGTCCTCCCAACAAGTAGTGACGAAACTTCTGCAACACATACACCATGGCTAATCCTTCTCTCTCAGTGGTACTGTAATTTATCTTAGCTGTAGATAGTTTCCTTCTAGAAAATTCTAACAGGTGGTCAATATATCCTTCTCCTGGTTGTGTTAACACTACTCCTAATGAAATAGAAGATGCATCAACATGCACATGAAATTCCTTTCTCCAATAAGGGAAAACCAGAATAGGCGCAGTAACCATTTTCTGTTTCAGTGTGTCGAAGCTCTGCTGACATTCTTTTGTCCATTGAAACTGACAATATTTCTTCAGAAGCTTTTCCATGGGTGTTTTAATCTATGCATATCCCTTAACAAACTTCCTGTAGTATCCAATATGTCCTAGCATAGTGCACAACTATCTGACATAAGTAGGGGGGGTAGGTCAACAATAATGGGAATCTTGGATGGATCTACCAGCAACCCATGTTTACACACAATATGGCCCAACAGTACTCTAAAGGGTGAAAACAAAATGCATTTCTTCAGGTTCAGGGCAATCTGACATTGCCTGCACTTATCCAACATTAGTCTTAAGCATTCAATATGGTTTTTCAATAAGTTGAAAATAGTCCAATCATCAAAATATGCCTCCGGAAATTTATGTAAAAAATCCTTGAATGCTTCAACCACCACCCTAGAAAATATGGTTGGTGTATTCTTCAATCCAAAAGGCATCACTTTGTATTGGTAGGATCCCCATTCTGTTACAAATGTGGTCTTGTGGCGATCTTCCTTGGCAATCTTGATCTGGTGATAACCTGAAAATCCATCTGTAAAGGAATATACCTCATGTCTACCTACATTATCTAACACTTCGTCTGTAAATGGTGTAGGGAATGGGTCATGTAAACAGGAATCATTCAACTTTCTGAGATCTACACAGATCCTAATCTCTCCTGTTTTCTTATCTTGTAGCACCATAGGAATAATCCACTCTGACTCTTCAACATGTTCTATGATTCTTGCTTCCAACATTCTATCTAATTCAATCTTCACTTTATCCTTATATTTTGGATTCAATCTGTAGGGTCTCTGTTTAACTGGCCTTGCATCTAGTTTCAAGAGGATCTTCATCTCTCCCATAGGTCCTTTTATGCGCTTCATGTTAGTGAACTTGGTTGGGAACAAGTCCTGATATTCATGCAGTAATTCTGTGATCTTATCAATGGTGGCATAATCCCAGTAATATCCAACATTAGCAAGCTTAGGTGTTTGCTCTGTTCCAATATTAACTTTCTTGATTTTGATCGGTTGTCCAATGAAAGGTAGTTCGACTCCTGGTCCTTCTACATCTCCCTGTCCTTCCATTTCTGTGATGTTCACATTCCAAAGATCATTGTCTTCATCGGCATTGATATTGTAACATCCTTAAGGTTCTTGGAGAGGTGCAGTCCATTCATCCTCATCTTTCTCCAAGGGGAGGTTAGGTGCCTCCTCAAATGCTTTCTGTCTGACAACTTGTAAAGCTTGATCTACCATAGGGTGTTGACTTTCAAACAAAAATGTAGCTACAAAATTCTGTGTCATACCTTGCTAATCTACAGTGGTGAGGCGCAGTTCTGCTTGAGGGTACCAATTGATAGGCGTTCTGTCCAATGTGTTGATGAATCTATGCACCCACTGTTCATGAGGAATGCTGCTCCAGGCCTCCTCACAACTTCACACATGGTCTTTTGGACAACTTTGACCTATGTATCTAACTTCGCATCCTTTGATGTTGTCTGAAAAATGCGCTATCATCAAAGTGCGACATTGCATCTAGTTTGCGATGTTCCTTTTATGTGTCCCCCACCATCTTGCTGGAGTTTCTTTCAAAGCCTCATCTAGTGCCAACAATATCTATTATACTGGTATAACTTCTTCAAATGCCAGTAAAAATGTTTCTAAATTATTTAAACCATCAAATGTGGGTAATTTACTTACTTTTGTGCCAATCCAACGAACTTCCTTGGTCAATCTGGCACATCTCTGCACAAAAAATTCATACATCTTGTTCTGCCAGTTCTCTAGTGCTTATTCTGAGTCTGATGAACATGCGTTGTCACTTCGCCAACTTAAATTCCCATATGATGTAGGATTAATGCAATCCTGTTGTCTTGTTGTCAACTTATATATATTTTCTAGCTGATATGCGCGGTCTTCTTCTTTGATAGGTTCTGTGTATCTATGACCTTCATTAGGATCCAGAGGTGTAATGACCCTAAGGCCATCACCTTCAAATGTCATTCTTCTTTTCTTTAAGTAAAAAATAGTGGAATTGTTGAAAGCCCAATCAATTCCTAACAACGTAGGATAAGGACATCTTTCATCAACTATCTCAATCACCTCAAAGTCCACAAATGTTCTTACCTCGTCGATGTCCACAGGGACATTCTCTAGTCTTCTGAAGGGGCTCACAGCCTATTGATTGGCCATCCTAAGCTTGATGGGGGAATAGATCAACTTAGGTTTTCCCATCAGTGCCCAGGTCTGCTTCATCATGACATTGACCTCCGACCTTAAGTTGAGGACCACATAATCTATATCATAATCTCCAATTTGGGCATTAAGGTGTAGTTCCTTATTGGTCCTTCTCTTTTTGGATAGTTGATGTACTGCTTTATTCAATAGAGGATCTACCCTTCCTATCTCATACAGTCTGATCAAATTTTGTAGTTCTTGTATGGATTTTTCATCCTTAATCAAATTAATGCAAGTACATAAGAATTCCATAAGTCTTCTTACCTCTTTTCCTTCTCCGGGTAAAGCAGACTGATCAAATGCCAGAGGCATCCCACACTTTCTTACTTTTGGTCAAATCTTTGATGAAGAAGCCTGATCTCTCCCAAATTATTTTCTTTCTTCCTCAAATGTTTGTTTCTCTTTCTTTGGATCAAACTCTTGTGTCTTCTGTGCATCTTTTATGACTCCTGATTGTTTTGTAGTCTTCCCTAGAGTCACCCTGTCTTCTCCTATAGAAAATCCTCCTCTAGTGATAACAATGACTCTAGGATCCACTCCGTGAGGTTCTGCTGAGATTAGTTGTACTTGTTGGTTTCCTCCTCGTCTTTGTTGGAGTTTGGCTAACAATGTAGGGCAATATTCTATGACATGTTCAAATGAATTGCAATAACTGCAAGTGGTACAAGGGTTCTGACAGTCCCTTGCCAAATGTCCTGGTTGTGCACAGTTATAACAAATGATCCAACTGCGACCTCGACCCATTCCTCATCCTCGTCCTCTTCCTCTGAATCCACCATGCGGATTGAATTTTCCTCTTCATGGGGAATTATACTGCGTCGTATTCCCTTCCTGCTGTACTTCACCTTGAATTTTTTAGATATCCCTTGATCTTTCATGCAAGAGGTCATAAGCTCTACAATCCTTCTCATCATGACCCACATATTTACAGAATGTGCAATAGAAATTCGTAGGTGTTTGAACATAATTTTGCATGTAATAGCATTCTCCAGGGTGATGTCTATTTTTACATACCTCGCACCAAGGTAGAGTAACCTGCTTCAAAGGCCTGGGGCTCCTGAAGCCAAGTACTCATGAAATAGAGAACAATGCTCCTTATTCTGGCCTTGTGACTTGCATCAAATACACTAGATGTCTTCTCTCTTATCATTTCCCTTATATTTTTTCATATCTTTGACTTGTAGTGATAAGCTAGTTAGATGACTCAAAATTTACTCATACCTGAGTTGGACTCTACCATAGGGGTTGATTCTAGTTTCATGGCGATCTCCAATGCCTCAGCTTGCGAAGCAATCTTCTATTGCATCAAAGGGACTCTGATGTGTGGTAAGAGGGCAGCGATGAACCATTCTTTGTTCTGCTCGTATGGGATCTGAAAACTCAAATGGCATGTTAAGGTCTTAAACCTCTGATCAAACTCCCAAACACGTTCAACTACTTTCTGCTTGATTTCTTTCAGTTCTGTAATGCACTGCGATTCCGACTTGGTTTTATTGAATTCAACAATCAACACAGTCTTAATCGTGTTCAGTGGTTTTGGTTGTACAACACCTTGGAAAAATTTCATGTACCAGCTAAGTGCATGGTCCCTTAGGGTAGTACTAAATTGAGCTCATTTAAAATCTTCGTCAGTGACATTCTTAATACTCCATACAACTTCACATAGAAACCAGTGCTCATCAGGATCTTCAGATCCATCTCCTCTAAAGGTGGGTAACCTCATATCTTTTTCCATAGATCTTCCTAGGTTTATTGACTGAGTATGCACTGAACCACTTGTTCCAGTGCTCCGAGTGCTCTGATAACTTAGGTTACGATAAGGTGGTTCTTTCAGATTCATTGCATCAGTTTTTTATTTGACGTTTTGGACCAAACAAATGTGGTCCATCGTCAGTAAGAGTTTTAAGATATGAGGGAAATCTGAAAATCATCAGGTGTATAAAAAAATGATGCGATGAATCCGAAAGAACCACCTTAGCATAGCTCCAGTTGCAAAAGTTTCAGAACTGAAAAACTTAGGTTACTCTGGTTACTTAATGCTGTTAAAACAACAAGAGGCATAATAGTACTTACTTCAATAGTTTACGCAGTCCCTGAAGTTTCTAACTCTTCTCGGTGAGGTTCTTCAGTCTTCTCTTCTTCTGCCCTAGTGGAATCTGAATGTTCCTCGTTCAGTAACTCTTCTTCTTCTCCACTGTAGAACCCTTGTTCTGGTGTTGGTTCGTGATTCTGCTCAAACAAGTTTGCCAAAGGAACTTCCCTGAAGGTCTTCCCACTGCGCATATGTCCAACCTCTGTGTCGCTATCGTTGTCTGAATTCTTGAGCATTATCTCTCAATCTGACCCACTACTGTATCTTCAATATTTTCTTCTCATGCAATATCATCTTGATCTTCAACTTCAAGAAGTGTAAAAATTTTCCTCCAGGTCCCTTAAAGAAATATCTCTCTGCTTCACTATATGATTCTACTTTGTTAATAGGAAAATCGGTTATATACCCTCCAATGGTACTATCAAACCAGTGATTTACTGCTCTTGACACGACGTTATCAACTCTCTTGACCTTCTTGATTAGCGTCGATTTCAAAACCACATGCGGTCTAGATCTGATCTCAAACTGGATATCTGCTAATCTGGCCAGTCACTCGTATAGCTCCTTATGAATCCCTCCAAAGAAAATCTCATGTATATCAGTAAAGATATACCTTCCCAACCAGTATTCTGTGCTAATATTAGGGTTCTTATTCTGAGCTTCTGCGAAGTCCTTCTCTTGTTCTTCTATCCACTTTTGAATCTCTGTCTTCGATGGAAACCACCTTGACATTCCCTCAAGAATATCCCGGTCCCGACAACAGAACCATTTTTTGGCACAGGGGCAGACCTGGGGTTCAACTCTAACAGCGCACCAACAAGCCCTAACTACTGGCCCTTTCGGCAACAACTGTGAAGAATATGCAGTCTCACCTGAAGTAGAAATAGGGGGTTGTAGGACACAGATGTCTACAACCAGAGGAAATGTAAAGTGGATCCAAGGAAACACTCTCACACAGATCTAGTTATTCTTTATCTTTCTTAAGACTATTGCGCAAACTATATCTCATATCTAACACAATAGTGCATTAACAGTATATCAGAGAACAAAAGGACACAACATCAATCACACACAACAACATAATATACGTGGTTCACCCTCTCCCTAGAGCTACATCCACATAACTATGTTTCTTGATATTATATAAAACATACAGTTCTATCTGCACTCTTAGCTTGAAGATCTCTCTTTCTTCTTCTCTCTCCCCTCCCCGTGCACCCAGCTGTAGGGTTGATCTTCGCACCCAGCTGAAGATCTTACAACACAGACTTCTCTTTCCTTACAGTACTTCTCTCTTAGCCATAACAACCATCACTCATCATACATCATTGAACCCATCCCAGGTCCTCTTGACCTTTATTTATTCATTACAATAGCTCTTGGACATCCTTAGGCCGAAACCTAGGTGTCAAAACCTAAATACCAAAACCCTAGGTGTCTAAAACCCTAGGTCAACTTGACCCATGTTTTCAAGGCTTCGCTAGCCTGTCTTTCCTTTCTTCCCGCGAGGTGCTCCAAAGCATCTCTCGGTGGCTTTTTCCTCCTTCTGAGTCATCCATGATCCATATTCCTTGCTGATCTTTCTTCCTCGATCTCCCCATCCAACGACTTGCTTTCTCTTACTTCACTTCGTCTTTTCTTCTCTTTTGGTCACTTCGACCCGATCTCAGTCAACTTGTCTTCCGCGCAGTTCGCACTTCGCGCTTCTTTCCTTAATCTTTGCAACCTTCCATGACGAAGGGCCAACAACTCCTATGGTTTTATAATGTATTTCGACCCTCAAATTATCTTTATCTCTCACACATTAGGGGGCATACTGTTACACTCAAAATTTGTCCTCCAAATTATTCACATAGAATTGATCCATTATCATTAGAAATTCCATTAAGGAGTACTTTTTCAAGCCCATTTTAACTTTAAAATTACTTTATTTGGAAATATTCCTAAAAGTAAATCTAAAATATTTATTTGGAATTATTCCTAGAAAATGGCTCTAAAAACTATGCAAGTGTAATTCCTAAGCTACATATTGAATCATACACATTTAAGGCCACAATTTCTCTTTCCAACTAATTTGAAATATCTTTTTTCTTATAAAAGAGAGGTTCTCGATGAGATTGAACACTTTATCTAGAGATCTAACACCCTTATGCTGGTATTGGGCTAGATCTTGATAACCTTTCCTTGGTCTTTGTTATCCTTGCTTGAGAGAGATTTACCTTAAGCCTCTACTTGAGATCTTTCCTTGAGTGCATCCTAGTGGATCTACTCAGATTCATATACCATAGTGAGACAATAATATTCTTATCTCAAGGAGGGATTTTATACATGTGGTTGATCATGGAGGGACCTAGATTCGAGTGATGGAGGTGTTGCACCAATGGATTATGTATTTTTACTTGTTTTGACACATATTTTATATTTTATATTTTCTATATATATATATATATATATATATATATATATATATATATATATTTATTTTCCTTCCTCCCTAATTCCTTGTTATTGTTCTTGTGCATGCTTATTGTATTGAGATCTAGGAATTAGTATTGTATTGTTTAAATTAAAATCAATTTAGATTAACATCTTCATTGAAATGCATATGTTGGATTGGAGAAAGGTTTGGTTATTTGATTGTGTATATATTTGAAGAGAAATATGAAGCTGGAGATATCTTAGATTGGAGCTAATCACTTGGATCTACATTAACCAATGTTAAAAATATACACCTCTCTCTTCCTTTTGCATGTCATCTTATGAGATGTTGATACAAGAAAATTAGACAATGATTTATCAACTATCTCCAGTGATATTCCAACCCTCTCATAGGGGAATACTAGATCTCGTGATAGGAGTGAATAACCTACAATAGTGATTGTACATATAGTTGGACTGGTGAGGATGTGTGAACATCTTATTTAGATAGGTTGAGACACCTTATGCTAGAGGTAATATTAGCATTATGTTTTGATTAATATCGTTGCATTTTTTTTTTGTCTAATTTAATGCAAATGTAATTTGTTGTAACATTTTCTTTAAGTTGTCTAGTTATTGTTTAAATTATCTAATTATTGTTTTATACTATATTGTATATATTGGAATGTATGTTGGGGGTTTCCTTCGCAAGAGGTAGATGATATGGCTAAGGATGATGAGTCATATCAGATACAAACACCTGACCTACAATGCAGAGTAGATCATAGATTACATTAGGACATGGAAGATCATTTATGTGTATTGATGGCTCACCATGGAGTGGCCCTTATATAAGTTAGCATAATCATATAGGACCCTAAAATTGTAATGATATGAGAAAACCTTTCGTGTGATATGACATTATTAATGAGTCATGTTGTCGATGTGGTCAACCTACTCAAGAAGTTGATGGATTACTATCCTCCACCATCTCCTCCTCCATGAGCAGAACAACCACCTTGGGCCTCCTCCACGAGCTAACCAACCATTGTATCCTCCTGCATAATCCGATATACCACCATCTTTTCCTCCACTAGATAATTGACCACTGTATCCTCCTCCACCAACCAAATAACCATCATCTCCTCCTGAACTAGTTGATCAACCATCGTCTCCTCCTCCACTAGCCAGTTGACCATTGGCTTATCCTTCACAAATTGATCAACCACCATTTCCTCCTCCACAAGTTGGCACACCACTGTCTCCTTCTCTAGTAGTCGATCTACTAGCTCTAACACCCATTGCACTCATTGATGCTATATACGATGCAATGGTCACATTAGGTGATATAGTTTTTAGTGGAGATATTTTCCAATTGTTAAATTATACATTTTTATCTAGTGGAGGCACTAATTCCTTTGGATCTAGTGGTGGAGGTACTAGTGCCTTTGGCTCTAGTGGTAGACCTATCTTATAGCAGTTATTGATCACATGTATATATTTGATTTTTGTGATGTATATTTTACATATATATTTGACTTGAGATGTGTATTTGACATATGTTGATTTTGATAGTATCGTTCATATGTACTATGCCTTTTTTGTATCATGTTGATGTTTTTTTATTTACAAATATAGTGTGTATGTTAATGATTTATATTATTAACAATTTCTCTCTTTTTAAAATTAAATTTGAGATGTATCCCTCATTCAAATTTGAGATTCCATATTTGACATATTTGATATATATATATATATATATATATATATATATATATATATATATATATATATATATA
>JZKD02S1617287.1:127532-148735 GCA_000966675.3 Picea glauca
TAATTGTTGCATTGGGATACATGAAAACATGAGATAATCAAATTGTTCAAATTACAATCTCTTCTTAATGTTCTAGGCTTGTCATTGCCACTAGGGTGTCTCAATTGGTTAAGTACTTCTTTTTGTTGTTATAAAATTTTATCTACAGCCATTAGAGCTGCAGAATCCCTAATCCATTTTCATTTATAACTCTCTATTCAACCATTGAAATTTGCTAAGAGTTTGCCATATCAATCTACTAAGACTAGCACACTTTTTGGGTGGATTATTGGCAAGTTTTGACCACCGATTTTTTTGTTGTAATAACTTGTTTGTTACAGCCATAAGGCTGATAATTTATTTTGCAGAACTTGTTTACAACAACCTTACATTGTTGCTAAAGTTTCATGCTATCTTCTTGAGCTAAACTAGTCATTTGCTAGCTTATCTCTTGTACCTTTTATTAAGATTTAAGAAACTTTATTGCTGATATACATCATTGTTTACTGCTGCAATTAGGGACAACAAGCCTAACTTGTTTGTCCACCTAACATAATGCATATATACTCGGCTTGTTCTTGTGTCTCAGTTAGGTACATCTCTATTTACACGTGTTCTTATCTCTTGGAAACCATCGGCTACCACCTATATGCTTCCCCAAGCCTTTCCACATCTTCTATCTTGACCTATAGGGGGATTTTCCTTCATCTCTTCACTTTCCATCTTATTCCCCCTAGGGTCACCAGGATTCCCCCCTCGAGGTGATTCTATCATGTCTAAAGTGAAGTGAATACCTGCCTAAGGTGACAGTGGGTAGGCGTTCTCAAAGTTGTCACCATTTGGGTGTTTGGTCAGGATTTTCCCAACCTACAACTTGTGCGATAAAAAAATCCACTATACTTGATCTACTTGAGGTTGGATATCTTTTGGGTGGTTTAGTTGTTCATTTTGGTGGTTGGATTTTGTTCTTGTAGAAAAAGTTTTCTACAACCACTTGGCTGTCATAATAACTCACTGATAACATCATCTAACAACCCTCTATTGTCACTAAAGTCTTGTTCTACTGCAGTAGAGTTAAACTAGTAATTTCTAGCTTAGTCTCTTGCATCATTTACTTGACTTTTGGTGATATATTTTTCAGCCATTGTTATCATTTACTTGCTGATATATATTCTTGTTTACTGCTGCAATATAGGACAACAAACTTCACGTGCTTGTCCTTTTGATTACTTGGCTTGTATATCTATTTTTTTGTCTTGTCTTAGGCATGTATAATACTCTTTTGTAGGTACACTCCACTTTGGAAACCTACCTTACCAACAAGAATCTTACCCAAGTGATTTTCCCCTTCTTACTTTGACCTATAGGGGTTTCACCTTCCATTATATCACTTTCCGTCTCTTTCCCCCCTTGTGGTGATTTTCATCATCACTAAAGTGAGGAGAGTGTCCATATAAGGTGACAGTGGGTAGATACTCTCATAGTTGTCCCACATTTGTGGATTGGGTTGGGTTTTTCCCAACCTATAATATGTGAGATAACAATATTGACGTCTATCTGATGAATCCGTGAACCCATATTTGATGCTAATAAGATCACAGACCTAATGGAAGTATATCTAGCTACTAGGGAAAATGTCTCGTTATAGTCAACTCCCTCTTTTTGAGAGAACCCCTTAGCCACAAACCTTTCTTTGAATTTCTCAATGATGCCATCTATAGCATGCTTGATCTTATAAATCCAACGAGACCCAACAATTGACTTTCCCTATGGTCTTGACACCACCTCCCATACATCATTCTTCATGATGGAGGCATGTTCCTCCACCATGGCATCTCACCAAACCTACTGCTTTGATGCCTCATGAAAACTGGAAAACTCCTTGTTAATGAGATCACTCATCAACAACATATACCTTGAATATCGTTGTGGTTGCCTGCTCTATCTGAAACTCGTCCTAGGATCACCCATGAACTCCTGAGCATCTTGTAATGTCTGAGAAACCTCTCAGTTCCTCTTCCTTCCTATGTAGGAGGTAAAATATCGGTGGGTGTAGCTTCTTGTTCCTAATCCTGCTCCATTTCCTGAGTACTAGTCCCAATACCTGTACCTGTCCCTGTGACCTGTACCTGTGAATCATGTTCCTCCTTTGGAAATACCAACTATTGATCCCTTGTTGTTGCTGGAACATCATAATACTTCATGAAATCCTTCTCTTCCTCGAATCTCACATCCCTTCTGACCATTGTCTTCTTTAATGCTAGAACATAGAATCGATAGGTCTTTGAAGTTTCATTGTAGCCAACGAAGATCCCCTTCTCAAATTTGGAATCGATATTCATCCTCTTATCATAGGGAACATGACAATAGACTAGGAAACCAAAGATATTGAAGTGACCAACTTCCAACTTCTTTCCTATAAATGCTTCTTCAGGAGTTAATCTCCCTAACACTTTGTGAGGACTCATGTTTTGTATGTATAATGTAGTACTACATGCCTCTTCCCATAAGAAATTGGGAAGATCCTCTTCATATAACATTGCTCTACCATCACCAACAATGGCTCTATTCTTCTGTTCCGCTACCCCATTCTATTAAGGGTTGTACGAAACTGTCAATTCCTTCTTGATCCCTACCCATGCACATAACTCGAATATTTTGCCTGTGTGCTCACCTCCATTGTTTGATCTAAGAACCTTTATCTTCCTTCCTATCGCATTCTCCACAAGAGCCTTAAAATATTGGAAGCAACTGGAGACCTCATCTTTGGCCTGCATGAAGTAGATCTAGGTTTTCCTGGAGAAATCATCAATGAATGTAAAAAATACTCACATCTTGTCAAGGATATTGAATACATAGGCTCGCATACATATGAATGCAATAAATCCAATATACACTTTGATCTATTGTCATTGTATGTAAAATTTGTCTCAACATACTTTCCCAAGGCACACCCTTTACACATGTCACTTTGCTTGGTGCTCAACTCTGGAAGTTTAGTCACTATCTCCTTGAACATGTTAAGTTCCCCATGGTGTAAGTGAACCATCCTCTTATGCCACAATTCTCCCATATCCTTGTTGTTTATAATCAATTCCTGAGGTGACTCAAACTGCAACCTGTATAACTTGCATGACTTGATCCTTATCATCTTGTCTTGCTTCGACCCCCTGGGATGAATGTAGACTTTCGATCCTCTGAATGATACATTATACCCCTTGTCTAGAAGTGCCGAAACTGATATCAATTTCTTTTTCATCCTTGGTACGAACAACACATCTCTAAAATTGAAGTTCTTTCCAAACTCCCTCCGAAAGGTGATTGTCCCTCATCCTACTGGAGTACATTTGGACTTACTCCCCATTTTTATATCGAAATTAATCTCCTCCTCTTTGAAAATGGAGAAGTGTTTTCTAACTCCTGTCAATATGATGCACCACTATCAATATAACACACCTCCTGTCAATATAGCACACCTCTGTGGCCTGTGTGCTTGAGCTAGAGAGGCAAGCAATGAGTGGAAAATACTCATCAAATATGGAAGAAAAATTGTCAATGTGTAATGAAGTTGTTGTATGAGACTTATTCTTATCATTCTTCTTGTTAGGAAAATGATTGACATAGTGTCCTGGCTTTTAACAAGTAAAACATTTAACTTTTCTCATGCCACGTTTCTTCTCTCCCTTGGAGGTCTGCTCACTACATGAACCTTTCTTGGTTTTAGCTTTGTCCTTTCCTGCAAGAGAAACATTATTTTATTCCTCACCCTTGTGATGACTGCTGCTACTAATGAGAGATGCTAACCTAAATTCCTCTTGCATGAATTCAATCCCACAATCGATCCTAGTTTGAAGTGTGTTCCCTGGAAATAATGCCTCTCACAAAGGCATCCCATAACTTGGAGAATCCATTCAAGGCTATCCTCACAAATTTAGTGCCATCCAGGGTTTCTCCAACAGTTGCCAATTCATCCTTTACTTGTCTAAGTTTGGTGAGGTAGGAGGATACACTTTCCCCCTTTCCCATTTTGGTATTTCATAGTTTCTCCTTCAAAACCATCTTTCCATTGAGGTTTGAATTCTAGTACAGTTTAATGATGGTTTATGATATGGATTTAGGAGTGGAATGAATTGATTAACAAACTGAATACAATAAACACAGAGATATGAAGAGCAACACAAATATCCAATGAACAATATCTTCTATTGAATAAATGAAATAGGTTGAAAATGTAAAACTATAGAACTGAAACACTTGCTCAAATGGTGGTGGCTATCTCTGTGAAGAGATGTGGCCGCTACATGTATCCATCTAAGAAGAATGATTACAATGAATCTCCAGAGGCCTTTTTAACATTACTCATGAATGCCAAAACCCTAGACATCCAAAAACCTAATCCTAGGAGATGAAACGCCAAAAGTTATGTGGGCCCCTATGGGTAAGTTGGTACCTCAACTTCTCGGGGTCGTAACTTTTGCATACGACCTCCATTTTAGGCACGTGATAGCCCCTTGGAAAGGTATTTTAGAGAACTACACATTACGCCATAAAAATCTAACTCCATCTATAGTTTGACTGTGGCAAGCCAAAAAAACATTATTTAGGGATCCAAAACGAACCTAGAAGTACATCAAGATGTGTTGACATGAAAACATACACAATAATACAGTTGGATTAGGTGAGAGGACACTAGTATCCACCTGGAATATGTGTAGGGCTTCAGGCAACCCCAGAAGTGTAGAACCCACAATTATAAAGAAGTACATAAGAACATGTTGAACTGAAAACTGAAAAGAGGAGCCAGTTGGAATAGGTGGGTGGCCACCAATATCCACCTAGATCAATCCTCCCCCCTTAGGAAGCAATATTATCCATAGCATTGAGTTCCCCCATCAGGTGAGGAAACTTTTGCTGAATTTGGCCTCGGGTGAGCCACTTTCATTGGTGTAGGAGTTTCCCTTCCTTGAAAACCCGATAAAGTTGGATCCTCTATTGGCGAGTTCCCTTGACCTGTGTGCCCACTACCAAATCAGTGGATGCATGTTCCATGCAGTCAGGGTTGAGCTCTGTTGGTGTTATTTGTTCTGCGATCTCTGAGGTGTCCAATAATGGTGGAAAATATGGAAGAAGGAGGTCCACATTGAACACTGGGTGCAAGCCAAGGAAGGGTGGAGTGTTGAGCTCAAAATAATTGTTACCCATAACCTTGGTGATGGTGTAAGGCCCATAGCAAAGTGGGTGGAGCTTCCGATGGGGCCATGTAAGACAATCCTTCTACAAGTGTAACCAAACCTTGTCTCCAACCTGAAATTGGTGCGGTACCCTTTGTTGATCATGGCGTTGCTTGTACTTAGCATTGGCTTTCTGCAAAATCTCATGGACTTGTTGGCAGATGTTTTGAATCTACTCAATGAATCCAGTGGCTTTGTCGGTCTCAGAATAAACATGGGAAGAGTCTGTCTATGTGGTTTCCAGAGGTAGTGCAACATTAATGGGACCCAAGGGTTGGAATCTCAGTCCCACCTGAAATGGGCTATGGTTGGTGGAGCTATGGAGAGCCCTGTTGTAACTGTGTTGAACATAAGGGAGACTCTCATCCCATGTACAAAGATTCTTAGATTTGTACATGCACAAGATGTGCACAATCATTCAATTGACGACCTTTGTTTGGCCATCTGTTTGGGGGTGGAAAGCAGTGGATTTAGTGAGCTTGGTGTCCAATAGTGACCAGAGACTTGACCAAAATGTGCTGAGGAACCTGATGTCCAAGTAAGATATTATGGTCTATGGTATCCCAAAATGAACCCACACTTGTTCGAAGAAGATATTGGTAGTATCTTCCACTATGATGTTCTTTTTGTAGACTGTGAGGATGACCATATTCTAAAATAGATCAATGACCACAAATACACAATCATTGTCGTGCTTGGTGGATGGAAGGCCAGACATGTAATCCATCAAGATGGATTCCCAAGGCTTCTCGGGGGTAGGAAGAGGGGTGTATAAGCCTTTCTTCTTGATGGATGGCTTGGCAATGGCATAGGAAGTGCAAGATCTGATATACTTACTGGCGTCTTGTTGAAGTTTTGGCTAATAAAAATGTTTCTGGAGAACGACCATAGTTTTCTCCATGCCAAAATGTCCCGCCACCCTACTATAGTGGGCTTCCCATATCATCTTTGCACGCTCGCTTGCAGGAATACGGAGATGGTCTATATGGCATAACATCATGTCCTGAATGTGAAAATCGGTGACAGACGCGCCTGTACCCAAGAGTTGATAGGTGGTGGAAAAGTACGAATCTTGCTGATAAAGTTGGGGCCACTTAGGTGACTCATGTCCACAGGAATGGAGCACAATGGTGAGTGCATCCATGGGAGGTCAACTGAGGAAGTAAGCAACACTATTTGTGCTCCATGTCTTATACTTGATGTTGATATGGAATTGTTGCAGGTAGGTGGACCACTTCTTATGGCGGTCGTTCTGCAACTTCTCCCGTGTCTGTATGAACTCTGGAGGCTTGTGATCAGTGTGGATGATCGTCTTCTTTCCTAGAATGTAATGTTTCCATTGACGACATGATTGTACAATGGAATACATTTCTTTGTCATAGGTTGGTTATTTCGGAATAGTATCTGAGAGTGTCTCACTATGGTATGCCATCAGATGACCGTGTGGAGTGAGAACTGTGCCTACATCATAGTCAAACACATCAGTCTCAATCTCGAATGATTGTTGCAGATCAGGAAAGGAGAGTACTGGAGCTAAGCACAATCGATGCTTCAGATCATCAAATGCTAGTTGTTGTTCCTTCCCCCACATGAATTTTTCCCTGCCACCGCCCTTGGTCATGTGGCTGAGGGCCCATGCAATATGGGAGAATCCCAACACGAACCGTCGGCAGAAATTAGCCAATCCCAAGAAGTTTCGAAGCTCGGTTAGTGTGGTAGGGGTTGGCCAGTCACGGATTACTTAGATCTTATCGGGATCGACATGTACCCCATGTTCATAAAAAAGTTATCCCAAGTATTGGACCCTGTTCATGCCAAAGGAACATTTTTCCAAGTTGGCATATAGCATGTGTTGCCATAGAGTGCTCAAAACCTGTTGAATATGTCGCATGTGCTCTTCCCAAGTTATGTTGAAGATGAGGATGTCATCCAAATATACCACCACAAAAGAGTTGGTGAAGGGTCTCAATAAATCATCCATCAACCTCATGAAAGTGGCTGGTGCATTTGTTAGGCCAAATGGCATGACCAACCATTCAAAGATACCTTATTTAGATTTGAAAGTTGTCTTCCAGACATTAGTTGGTTCGATGGGAACCTGGTGGTAGCCAGACTTTAGGTCAATCTTGCTGAATAACTTTTCCCCCTTGAGTTGGTCAAGAAGGTCATCAATCTTGGGAATTGTGTACCGGTTTCTGACTGTGATTTTGTTTAATGCTATGTAATCAATGCAGAGTCACCAGGTTTCTTCCTTATTCTGCACTAGTACAATCGAGGTTCCACTAGGGGAGGAGATAGGTCCGATGTGCCCCTTTTGAAGAAGATCTTAGATCTAACACTTGATTTCGTCATTTCCCATCAACAAGAGATGATAGAATGGTCCATTAGGCAAAGGTGCATCGGGGGTTAGATCAATTGGATTCTTGACTTGGCAGTGCATCGGTACCCCAATGGGCGAGGAGAAGATGTCTCTGTACTCTTACACGATCCCATCCACTTGCTTATGCTACAAATAAAGACTTTGTGTAGAGGCCACAGATGTGGCAACGACCTTCTTATTACTGTGAGAATGGATCACAAAGAAGAAGAACTTTCTGGTCTGTGAAATGACCTTACTCCATTGCTTAGTAGAGATTAAAAAAATAGCGGTAGGTGGCACTACCTTTGGTATACTAGACAATTGTCTACCCAAAGTAATAATAAAACTGCGAGGTCTAAACTCATACACAACATGATGCTTCCACAAATATGGTTGTCCTAAGAGAACATCACAAACTTCAAGGGGAGAAATATCACATAATACCTCATCTTTGAAGGGCTTGATGCCGTAGGGAAGACGACATTATTGGTTGACACGAAGATCTCTTCCTTGGTGAAGCCAGCCGATGGTGTAGGGTTTCGGGTGTGGTGTTGTCAACAGGTCCAACCACTTGACGACCTCTGCTGAGATTAGGTTCTTCTGATTGTTTCTATCGAAAATGAAATGAAGCGGAGCCCCCTTTACCCACATCTGTGAGTGAAAGAGGTGTTCCCCTTCCTCTAGTTCTTCTGGTTCGCTTGGCTGGACTTTGGTGGTAGCGATAGTGGCACTGGGTTCAACATCGATAATCCACTTCCCTCCTTCTAGATTTGATTTAGAATCAGAATCGACCTCTGACTCGTAAGCCTTCAGCTCGGCCACAAGTGATTTCTTGGAGCGACATTCTTCAGTGTCATGCCAAGGGATTTTATGGTATTCACACCATTTCGACGTGTCCTTCTTTGTCTTCTAATTTCTCTTCTTGTGTTGCGGCTTGGACTGGTTGTCCTGAGAGTGGCCATATTTTCTTTGTCCCTTGCTGTGTGGGTTGGGGTGCCTTTGCCCTGCTTCGACTGTGAGTAGTTTGTAGATCCAAACTCTCGCCTCTTCTGCTTAAATTTCTGCTCGATCTTGACAACATATCTATAAGCCGTACCCAATGAGGTGATGTCCAGAAACTCCATTTCTGTTTGAATGTATCTATGCAAACAATCGCGGTATTTGAGCACCAGATGTCACTCAGAGTCTTTGATACCCAACTTGGTGCGTAGGGTATGGAAAATATTGGTGAAATCTGGTACTATCTGGTCCCTTTCTTGACGCAGGGTGGTCAATCTCGTGTACTAGTCCTCGTAGCTTCCAATAGGGTAGTACTATTATTTAATGGCATCCCAGAAGGAATCCCATGTAGGGGAAACCACAAATATTGCAGATTCCTCTATGTCCCTTTTCTCAGAGTAAGTGTCACACTAGTCCTTAACATGGGGGACGACCTTGAGGAGTGAAAAAGTAATCTTTTTCCAATCGAAAAAATTATGGACCCAAAAATATCCTTTGAGAAGATTCAACCATTTATCTACAACATATTCATTTATCAGTCCTTCAAATAATGGAATATCAAAATTTACCTGTACCTTGAAGGGGGTCACATGGTCGCTTGATGAAGATGCCTCTCCTGTGGGCATCCTACGAAGTATCTGCACAAATTTGTCCATCATTTTGTTCCTTTTTCACGCAAGGGCTTCCTCGAGCAACATTTTAAAAGGATATCCTACTCCATCATATTTATTTTCGTCTCCCATGGGTTTTTGTTAGGCTCAGAGTGACCGATCTTGCAATGAATCGATTGGTTCGAGTCCCAAATTTTTGTACCCATATCTTGTCGGGGACATGCACGAAGAAAAATAAATGAAGAGCAGACCACTCTGATACCACTGATACGGATTTAGGAGCGGAACAAAATGATTAATAGACTAAATACAATAAAAACAAAGATATGAAGAACAACACAGATATCCAGTGAACAATATCTTCTATTGAATAAATGAAATAGATTGAAACTGTAAAACTTCAGAATTGAAACACTTTCTTGAATGGTGGTAGCTATCTCTAAGAAGACATGTGGCTTCTATGCGCATCCGTCTTAGAAGAATGATTACAATGAGGCTCCAGAGGATTTTTTAACATTACTCATGAATTCCAAAACCCTAGAAATCCAAAAACCTAACCCTAGGAGATGAAACACCAAACGTTATGTGGGCCCCTATGGGTAAGTTGGTACCTCAACTTCCTGGGGTTGTAACTTTTGCATACAACCTTAGTTTTAGGCGCATGATAGCCCATTGGAAAGGTCTTTTAGAGAAATTCACATTACTCCGTCAAACTCTGACTCCGTCTATAGTTTGACTGTGGCAAGACAAAAAAACATTGTTTAGGGATCCAAAACGACCCTAGAAGTACAACAAGATGTGCTGACATGAAAACATACAAAATAAGCCAGTTGGATTAGGTGAGAGGCCACCAATATCCACTTGGAAGATGTGTAGGGCTTTAGACAACCCCATAATTGTAGAACCCACAATTACAAAGAAGTACAAAAGAACATGTTGAACTAAAAACTGACAAGAGGAGCCAATTGGAATAGGTGGGTGGCCACCAATATCCACCTAGATCAAACTTCCCACATCTTCCTGATTGTATCCAATCCTGAGAGGTGAGGTATGATATGGTCCTTGACCCCATCCAAGATGATATGCCTTGCCTTGGAATCACTCTTCTTGTGAGATTCAGCTTGTTGTGCATCAGATGGAACTACAATAGTCTTCTTTGCAAATTCCTTGAGCCCATACTCCTCTAATGACAACAATATATGCTCCTTCCAGATTGCAAAGTTAGATGCCCCATCTAACCTATATTCAAGTTTGATACCTAAGATTGACATATCTCTGAAACCTTGCTGTCACAACCTCCTGGATCTAAAGAATATTGTTGGTTGAAACTTTCCATGAAACCCTTGGCTTCCTTATCAAAGTAAAATATCTGATACCATGTTATTTTTCTTTATTCCCAACAAACTAAGTTTTTATTCCAATAAAATTTTATACCTATAACAAGAACAACAACAAATTCTAAATCTAATTTATGAAACACAAATATTACTAAGAAAAATAACCTTGCAATTCATAGCAGAAATTATAGAAACCAATCACACAAATTTCAAACACCAAAATAACCCTGGAAACCCCAACTCCGGGGAAAACCAACAAACAAGGGTTTTATTCAGCTTCAACAATATTAAAAAAATGATTACAATAATTCCAAACCTAGAAATCTTATCCATAGAAAAAATTTTGCTTGGACCTGAGCCTATGTCTCTCTGAGTCTCAACCTCCTCCTCATAGATTTGTTGTCTTCATACCTAGCAATTGTTGTATGGATGTAGGAGCACACAACCCCCATGTTCTGGCTTGGTTTGGGTTGGGTAGCTTGCAAACTAACCCTCTCTCCTTCTCGACTACAAAAACACTCCAAAATTGGCCCCTCAACACCTCCTCTCGCAGCCTCTATGATAGATATGTCCCCATGACCCTAGGACGAAGGGACTCGACCCCTCTCACATGCCCTGACTCATGGATTGGCTGGAAATGAAAGTTGGGTACTTTCCTATCTCCCTCTCAACCTCCTTACTCTTCCAAGAATCCTCCCTTGCTCACTTTCAATATGCAGCTGAAACCCTCGATGCGACACTCACTCAATGAGTTGATGCATCTCCTCAAGCCACCCCCTCTGCTTATAAATCTCTGGCTAGTTGATTCAATGGTGGAGATTAAATCCCCAATGTGTCAAATCAATGGCCGAGATCTAATCTGAAACTCGCTTTGATTTTTGGATAAGATCAAAGAAACTTCTCGCAGAAAGTTAACTAGTACTGATTAATTATTGTCATTTCCTAAGTTTCAACTTAGGATATATTTAAATGACACTAATAAGATTAATCAATCACATTTTCCTAAGTTAGACTTAGGAAAAATTTAAATGACTCGGAGAAACATTAATCCTAGTGTCTTTGGCTTGCATGACACCTACCCTAAGCCAAGACACTTTTCCGAGCTACAATATTTCAATAGAGATATCATGAGAGGAAGTCAAAGGCTCCTCATTAAATCTCTCCCAATATCCAAGGTTAATGAATCCCTAGTGGAAGAGAGAACCATGCGAATAAACCTCTCTATGAGAGAAAAGTGTGCCTCCATTGAGAAAAGTCCATTAATTCAAAGAAAGAGATGCCTTAGTAGAGAGAAATAATGACTTCCCTTATTATCTAAAATTTTAGGGCAAAATGGTTAGGGTAAGTGGATTGATTCCCAACAAGAGTTTGGATCCTTGTTGATAGATCATGATAGATTACTTTCTTCTTTCCTTGCTTATATTAATGCAATAATGATGGATTAGTAAGGAAGAGGGATAGAATAATTGTATTGTCTTCTAGCTCCTTTTCTTTGATTGTTGAACTGTAAGATGAATCTTCAACACCTAGATTATCCAAGTCCTTGCACACGTTTAGACAACTAATACCTTACTCATTCCTTTGACAAAATTCCATATTATAAAGATATATTCAAATAAAGTTAACCTCCTGTAAAAAGAAAAACAATTTCACCAATTCTATTTCATAAACAATATGCATAGAAATAAATACAAATTGACATAGAATTATCGAGGGGGAGATAGTTCTATATCATATCAATAAGTTGTTTATAACAAGATATGATACATATTCATGTCGCTTGTGACATCCTTCACCCGAGCCTGGATTCCCCTACCTTGACATCATTCAAACTTACACTCATTCCAAGTATTTAGATAAATTTAAAAAGGGGGAGCCAAAGGTGGTTCTAAAGTACTCCAAGTAATCTATATCAGATTTGCAGAGAAAAATCTAAGCTTTCTCTAGAGTAGATATATTGGGATCAAAGCATTCTCCTAGTTTTTCCAAGGGTAACAAAGTGAATCCTTCCCATCCATGAACCTCCAATTTATACTTGAGACAATAATTAAGGTTGGTTAGGATTAAAATAAAGGACAAACAAGTGTACACATCCTATGCATCATGTTCGAATCCTATACATTCCATACTTTCTATAAAAACATTAGTGCATTTTGAGGGTGCTCGAGTGTTGCTTCAAGGAAAACATTGGGTGCCCACATGTAATACCCCTAGGCCAAACCCCAACTATACATATAAATGTAAATGAACATATAGGCTAGTGAGCCAGGATATTTTGGGCCAGAAGGCTTATGTGACTTTTAGGTCGAAGAGCCTAGATGCTAAAGGCCAATGAGCCTATTATTGTAATATGTAAACATTCATACCATTAATAAAGTACATCACTGTTGAAAAACTACCCAAAAAAAAGTATGGGGGGGATAAAATCCACTAGAAAGGGAAAGATGGCTAAGAGTCTAGGAAATGGGCTAAGCTAGGGGGCTTAATCCCAATAGAATATTATATTAATATTCCTTAAAGGTTAAAGTATGGATATAACTTTATATATACGAAGTTTCAAAAGAGGGGATGATCTAGATTTTATGAGCAGAACGAAATGACTACAGGTTATTAACAGGTGATTAACACAAAACAACAGAGATACAGTAAAACTGGTTTTCTATTCAATAAGGAAATAAGATGAAACTGTAAAATGCAACGAAAACAAGCTTGCTAGAATGGTGGCGACTTATCTTTGAGAAGAGATGTGACGGTTGTGCTAATTCACAAGAAGATGATTACAATGAGGCTCTGAAGACATTTTTACAATAAATAGGAATGAAAAAAACCCTAGACATCCAAAAACCTAACCCTAGGAGATGAAGCGCCAAAAGTCATGTGGGCCCCGTTAGGGTAAGTTAGTACATCAACTTCTCGGGGTCGTAACTTTTGCATACGATCTCCGTTTTAGGTGTATGATATCCCATTGGAAAGGTATAGTCGAGGAGATTCATTTTGGGCGATCAATAATTCCTTTGGTTATCATTTAGAAGCTAGATCCCTAAAAACCTTCATTTAGGCCCTCAAAATGGCCTCGGAAGTTAAAACTGCTGAAATTGCCAAAATTGTCAGAAAACTGTTTTGACCAGTTGGAAGAAGTGGGTGCCACCGATATCCACCTGGATCAATCCTCCCTCCTTAGGAATAAATGGTCTCCATTGCATTGATTCCCCCCATCAGATGAGGAAATTTCTTCTGAATTTGGCCCCGGGTGAGCCACTTGCCTTGGTGCAGGAGTTGCCCTGCTTTGACGACTCGATAAAGATGGATCCTTTGCTGTTGAGTGCCTTTGATATGTGTGTCTACAGTATGATCGCTGGATTCCAGTTGTATGAAGTTGGGGTTGAGCTCTGTTGGTGTCAGCTGCTCTGCTTCGTCTGAGGTGTCCAATAATGGTGGAAAATAAGGGCGAAGGAGATCCACGTTGAACACTGGGTGTAGGCCAAGGAAAGGAGGAATTTTGAGCTCAAAATCATTATCCCTCATGGCCTTGGTGATGGTGTACGACGCATAACGGAGTGGGCGAAGCTTTCGATGGGGTCTTGTAAGGAATTTTTTCTGTAAGTGCAAGGGAGTCACTTGGGTGCCATGTGTCATAAAAGGCACATGTGCATATATAACAACGATATTATTCCTTCATGGGGGGAGGAGATGTGAATTGTACCCAAGGGTACTGGACTCCAATAGGAACCTGTACATGTTTTGGTTAGCTAGGGAGTTGAATTAAAGAAGCGGGTTGTCAGGCCCGTAGGATTGAAGAAGCGAGTTGTCAGGCCCGTGAGCATTTTGTCTAGGTGAGAGAACTGTTGGGAATTGACTTTCCAAGGTGCCAAACTACAGGTATAGGGCTCTGAGACTTCTTGTATGACATGTTGTTGAAGCCTCAGAAGGGAAGTGGGGAAACCGAAGGACTGTTGAGTAGAGAAGGGGAACACTTCCTGGGGTGGGACAAGCATGTGGGGAATGAGAGACTGTATGATGTTAGTTTGAGTGGGAACTTGTGTTTGAGTTTGTAAGTTGTTAAAGAGACCTTAGCCTGGTTATAAACCTTTTGTCCAGATGGAATTTATCCATAGCTCGGGGGTGAACCACTACTGAGAGTTATGAGCAATGTGTTCTAAGGTTGGGAGCAACGTGGAAGGTCTGCATGCAATTGGTGTTTATTTCCTGAGATAAGTGTCATTCATTTGCTTATTTCAATTACTGTGTGTGTGCAATTATGAGTTTTATGTAATGGAATCTTTGTTGTTAAATTCTATATATGAATTTTTATTGTTGCATGCATGTTATTATTTCCGCTTAACTCTGTTCATATGCAAAATTTATTATTTAATATTAATGGTATTGGAATTGTAATTTTGTGTGATGTGCCTAGCTTGGGTGGATGGGTATATTACAATGTAGTATCAGAGCAATTTGGTTGAGTTTTTATTTTTCCTTGGAAAAAAGCGTAATTTTGTTTCTTATAAGAGACAAAATTACATTTTGTAGGTGCTCCTGGAGAACGACACACTGAAAGTGTGGTTAATGATCAAGAAAGTATTTGATTGTTGAAATCCCACATTGCCCTGTATACCATTGAAAAATACAAAAACCTCACCCAGAACAAGGTGGAAAGATACTATCTACATAATAAGAGCTCTTTATATACAAATTTAATCTAAAAATATGAACCTTTGTGGTTTCTAGTTACCCTCAGATGGTGTCCAAAATATGTTCAAAATGTCCATCCACTGTAATGATGATGTAAATTTTTTTGGAGTGAAGTACTGTGCAGAAAATAGAGAGGAATATCCATGAAGAATCCGATTAAGAGAAAAACAATGCTGATCAAAACTTTTGGAAAAATATTTCTGTCTTCCAACCCGTCTTCAAGCTTGCAAATGATCTTGGTCTTCTATAAAAGGCCGATGATAAGAATCATTTGTGTCTTCCCCTTTTGCTTCTGTTATGTGACATTGTCCCAGAGAGAGAAAAAATCCCTCTTTGGACAATGAATATGCTACCATGTTATTGTCCCTGTATACATGAGAGATAACCAAAGTATCAAAAGTTTCCAACAGATGAAAATTTTCCTCCATTATAGGACAGAGAAATATATTGTAGCAAGTTTGATGTTTTCTTGTCCAATTAATGACATTCATAGAGTCCCCCCAAAATTGTAATTGTTGTATTCCTTTTTCTCTGGTGAAAAGAAGTAAAATATTCAGCACCATTAGTTCAACATAGTTGTTTGTCTACCTGCGCAAGCCCATTTTTAAATGGAAGCAATGATTCTCTGAAAGATGTAGAACAAGTCCTCCTCCACAGTTTGAGTTATGAGAGGCTCCATCAAAAAAGGCCCAAGGTTTTGATGAGTCTATGTCCTCTTGTTGTCTTACCGGTAAAGTTGGTGCATCTTTGGACTGGGGAAAATGAGACAGGATTGATAGGCTTTGTGCTGTGATTATTTTTGGAATAGATGTTTTTTCCTTAAAAATTTCTGCATTCCTTGCTAGCCAGATTCTCCAACTTATTAAGAAAGACAAATATTTTATCTCCTTATTTCTTGGGTCATAAGACCATTTCTTCCAGACCAACTCCACATAATCTCCATTCCATATGCAGTTCTGCCTAAGGCTTAATGAAGTTTTTGTCCATACTTCCATGGTGAAAGTACATGTGATGAGTATATGAAAAGTGGATTCATTTGCACTTTTACAAAGAGCACATCTCCCCAGATCTTCTATCTGATGCCTATTCAGGATGTCCTAGGTCAGGATTCGATTGTTTAGTGCTGCCCACATATAGATTTTGGATTTTTGGGGGCATTTCATCTTCCAAAGGCTCTTCCACCACCATCTGGGTTTTTTTTGTAATGGGTCTATATTCAATGCTATGTATCTCGCTTTTGGAGAATAGGAACCTATGGGATCTTTTTTCCAAACTAATTCATCTTCCCTATCTGTGAATCTTATATGTCCTCTTATGATTGATACTATATATATATTCTCATCAGATCTACATCAATCCCGTTTAATCCTAGAAAGGTATCACTTTTCCATCCTTGATTCCATAGATTTGTTGTATGAGGATCAACTAGTTGAGAGAGGTAGAAAATACCTTGCCTGTGAAGTTGGTCAATTAGGTCCTCTAGAAGAATGTGATAATGCCCACACCCTGGCCAAGGATCAGCTCTAATACAAAGATGATTTCCTTTGCCCACCCTACAAGCAAGACTGTCCCGGACCACTAAGAACGAGGAAATCATCGCTTTCTAGATAATCAAATAGTTTGTTGCAGATTTGTTTGGGGTTATGATCCAATCTTCTACTAAAATTGGGGAGATGTATTTTTTAGAGACTACAAGGGACCACAGACTGGAGACTGAAATGAGCTGCCAACAAGCCTTTGCTGCTAGGGCCTTGGAAAACTTGAAAATGTTTTTGATCCCCCACTCTCCTAGTGCTTTTGGAAATGCTATACTTTCCCACTTTGCCCATGGTTGTGTGTACTTATATCCAGACCCAAACCAAATGAACCGAGCACATATTCTTCTGATTTTTTCTAGCACCCCTTTGGGAATCCATGCTAGTGACATCCAATAAACTGGTATGAATTCCAGGATAGATTTGGTCAGAGTGAGTCTACATGCTCTAGATAACCATCTAAAGCTCCATCCATTTAATATGTTCTCTATTTTTGTTATCAACCATTTCTAATCTTCTTTCCTATAATTGTTCGTCTTTAACTGAAAACCCAAGTATTTCATCCCTTCCGATATATCCTAAAAATTGAAGGGAAAAAACCTCTGATATACTGCGATTTACTCTCCATCCATTTTGGAGGTAGTGATGGTTTATTTTTGGGCATTTATTATCATCCCTGTGGCCAGTCATAATGAAGATAAAATGTCATCTAGAATTTTTGCATCTCCAATTCGCTCATTGCAAAAAATGAGGACATCGTCCACAAATAAGAGATGAGTTATCCTCATCCCTAGTGCAACTTGAATTCCTTGAAAATTCCCTGCCCTGGCTGCTGAGTCTATAGATTTACTCAGTCCTTCAACCACCAGGATAAAAAGTAGTGGGGACAAGGGACAACCTTGATGCATACCTCTTTCAGAGATGAAAAAGGGGGAAGCTGCCCAATTGATACGGACTGCAAAGGAAACCGAAGAAATGCATGCCATCACCCATTTTATAAATGGGACTTGAAAACCGAGGTGAGTGAGAAGAACTCGGATATAAACCCAACTCACTCTATCATAGGCTTTTGAGAGATCAATATTTAGGATTTCTCCCTTTGATCTTGCAGTCTTTAGGCTATGTATACCTTCTTAGGCTACCCCTATTGCCTCGTGTATCTGACGCCCTTCTAAAAATTCAAACTGTTCCTTGGAAATGGCCTCCAATAGAAAATGATTTAGTCAACGGGATATAATTTTGGCAATAATTTTTTAAATACAATTGCACAATGAGATTGGCCTGAAGTCATTAAAAGACTGAGGATCATTTACCTTAGGAATGAGGGCTAAGAAAGTAGTATTGAAGGGTCCATGGATCTTCCATTGATACGAGATTCCTCAATAACTTTTAGTAAATTTGTTTTGATTAGATCAAGAAACCCCCTGAAGAATTATATTATCCAACCATCTAGACTAGGGATTTTATCCTTCTGGAAGATAAGTATAGTTTCTTTAACCTCCGCTTTTGTGACTTCAACAAATAAATCTTGATTTCTCTGTTAATTCACGAAACTTGGGAGGTATAATGCCACCTTTATAATTTCTTCAATATTTACACTCATGTCCACTTTGAGAAATTTGGTTGAGTTGTTGGTAATGGGGACATTACAAAGTGGTATCAGAGCTCCATCTTTCAACGTTGAGCCTGCATGAGCCATTTAGCAAAGCGGTGAAATTAAATTACAGAGTTTACAAGCGAATTGTTGATAGAATGTCAGGAAGCGGTCATTTGCAAATTGTTTAACAAAATGGTTATGGTGTTTCCATGGTGAAATAATGAGCAGTGGGTGAAATTGGGCCAAAGCCCCAATTTTCTGTGTTAAAATTCATGGGGAATTTGGGAAATTTGGTCCAAGGATGATTTTTTCTTGATTTTAAACTTTTTCTGAGCAAATTCATACTTGTAATTGGTTGAATTTGAAGTCAACATAAGACTATGGCTGACTGAGTGAAATTGGTTAAATAAGCTTCCCAATTCATGATGGAATTGAAGAAACATTCAAGCTAGAAAAGTCAACCAATTGTGAACACAGGTAATTGGTGGCTCTAGAGGTTGAATTTCTGTTTAAGAGGAGGGAAATTGAATAAATTTAATGGTTGCAGAGAGACCATGGTGAAATTAGATGAAATTGGGCAAAAGCCCCAATTTACTGCAGCCAAATAATGACAAATTTGAAGTGAAAGAGTCGAATTTGAGAAGCAACGAAAAAATGTTTATGTATAGGGCTTGATTTGGGTTGTATTGAGCTTAGTCAAAGATCTCTAATGATGGCCCAAGAAGGAATTTCATTTTTTTGGGAAAATTTGAGCATTTTTGGAATTTTTGGAAAATAGGCAAAATGAAAAAATTTCAGTATTTTTTTGTACGCTGACGTCAGCATGGTGTGGGGACCACGTTACAGCCGATGTGGCAGAAGGTGATGTGTATTTACATGGTGGTAGGTACATAGAGGAAGGGAGGTAGAAATGGTTAAGTGTTGGGACTTATTACGAGTCTGTGGGTCCGCGAGTCCGAAGAAGTGGAAAAATGGTTAAGTGTTAGACTTATTATGAGTCTGCGAGTTCGAAGAAGTGGAAAAATGGTTAAGTGTTGATACTTTAACACCGAATTATGAAAGAAAGGTTACAAGACCATGAGTCCACGAGTCCAAAGAAGTGGAAAAATGACTAAGTGTTGGGACATATTATCAGTCTGCGAGTCCATGAATTCACGAGTCCGAAGAAGTGGAAAAATGGTTAAGTGTTGGGACTTATTATGATTCCGTGAGTCCGTGATTTCGAAGAAGTGGAAAAATGGCTAAGTATTGGGACTTATTATGAGTTTGTAAGTCTGCGGGTCCAAAAAAGTGGAAAAATGGTTAAGTGTTGGACTTATTATGAGTCCATGAGTCCGAAGAAGTGGAAAAATGGTTAAGTGTTGAGACTTTCGGACGAACTTATGAAAGAAAGGTTATAAGACCATGAGTCTGTGAGTCCGAAGAAGTGGAAAAATCACTAAGTATGGGGACTCTTTGGATGAACTTATGAAAGGAAGAGTTATGCCTTCGTGAGTCCATGGGTCCACGAGTCCATGAGCCTACAAAGATGAAAATGGTCAAGTATGTAGACTCTTTGGACGGACTTATGAAAGGTCGAGTTATGATTATGTGAGTCCATGAGTCCACATCGATGAAAATAATCTAAGTGTTGAGACTTTTTGGGTGGAATCATGAAAGAAAGAATTCTGATACATTATTGAAACAAAATTGTACATAATTTCATGGATCTTGTTAAATTATTTTAGCCTAATAAATTTTGTTGGCTACACATTTTGCAGAGTCAGCAACGTTTATATCAGAACGGGATCACCACAAAGTTCAAAATCATGGAATATGTACAGAGGGCTTACAACCATGAAGATGAGATCAAAGGGATGTATGTTAATATGGGTAATGAGGTACAGATTCAAATGTACATGGAGAAGGTAAGGAAGAAATCATGAATTTGGTAGAGACTATAAATTTTTTGCAAAAGGATGTCTAGAGTTATAAAGTTGATAATGAGAGGCTTATGAAAGAAAATGAGCAACATGAAGAATTCAACATAAAGTTAATGTAGAGCTTGGACATAATAGAAAATAAGATGGATAAGGAGAATGACTCAAGCAAATCAAGGAGTCACAAGTCTCACGATGAGAGGAGAAGAAAAAGGAGTGTTGGCAGGCATCAATATCATTCCCCAAGGCATTCAACTAAGAGAGAACACAAAAGTTCAAGTCCATCCCCTATCAGGAAGCATAAGAAAAGGTCCGGGGTGGATGAACTATATGGGGAAATGGAAAAAATCAAGCCTCCTACATTTGATGGTGAACACAAGAAGGATGAGGATGCAGAGACATGGCTGGACTTATTATGAGTCAGTGAGTCCGAAGAAGTGGAAAAATGGTTAAGTGTTGAGACTTTCGGACGAACTTATTAAAGAAAGGTTATAAGACCGTGAGTTTGTGAGTTTGAAGAAGTGGAAACATGACTAAGTATGGGGACTCTTCGAACGAACTTATGAAAGGAAGAGTTATGCCTTTGTGAGTTCGCGAGTCCATGAGCTCGCAAAGATGAAAATGGTCAAGTATGGAGACTCTTTGGACGAACTTATGAAAGGTAGAGTTATGCTTCTATGAGTCTGTGCATCCACATAGATGAAAATAATCTAAGTGTTGAGACTTTTCAGGCGGACTCATGAAAGAAAGAATTCTGATACATTATTGAAACAAAATTGTACATACTTTCATGGATCTTGTTAAATTATTTTAGCCTAATAAATTTTGTTGGCTACACATTTTGCAGAGTTAGCAACATTTATATCAGAACAGGATCACCACAAAGTTCAAAATCATGGAATATGTACAGAGGGCTTACAACCATGAATATGAGATCAAAGGGA
>JZKD02S1617299.1:20478-30898 GCA_000966675.3 Picea glauca
TTTCTTATTAATCTTTTGCTTGGTTATTTTATGGGTTAATTATGTGTATGAGTTTCTTCCCTACATTTAAAGTATAGCTTGTAATTTCATTAATGGTATGAAGAGGATTATCTTTCAGTTTTCAATCAGAAATTATGTTATTCATAAATCCTCAATGAATCCCAACAACTATGGACTGACAACTGTTCATTCCACTTCAGATTATGAGATCAATGGTTTCCATAATTTGATTGCTGCAATTAGTTAGATTAACCATTTCAGATGGATTTGATTGTAGTTTTTATTTCCATCATGAGACTCCAAATTCCCTACTAGAAATCAACACTTAATTTCTCTCTAGTCTTTGGAGGATCTATTGAGGAACCTCATGCACTACATATTGCAGGTAATTTGTAATTTTTGAATTAATTATGACAAGCATAATAGAAAATGATAGTGTAATTGTTGGTGGGAATCGATCCAAAGATAGAATCGACTTGCCCATCGTTGGAAATGAATCGATTTTCCTATGAAAAACTAAGAATCAATTTTCTAATAAGCAATTATGAATCCATTTACTGAAGTGAATCTCCTTATCTAAAGATAAAATCAATATGTTAAGGATTTGATTCCTAGAGTCTTGCATTGCAAGTTCAAAATGCATAGGTAGAGCTAGGAATGATGTCACTATTATAAATTGGAGGTGAGGAAGACTACCATACTGAAAAGTTAGCATGGGAGAGAATTCACCAGTCATAGAAATAGTGGGAGGATGATTTTCTCAAGTTATTATCACAAATATTGTTTCTACTAGTATTGGATTTCAAACAATTTCTGAGTTCATATTTTTTAGGCCGGCCTATGCTATTCTAATGAGGTAAGAAAACCTTTATTGTTGCTTATAGATCAAAGCTCCTATTGTAGACATGAAGGTGGAATTGTAAGGGAGTACGTGTAGTTGTATGAAGGGAAAATAACCTGGAGTTCCAACTATTTGTTAAGAACCTTGGCCAGTTGGTTATGCAAGTGACCTTTTCTTGGTTCTTTTATGTTTGCTAAGTATGCTCTCAATACATTCTTGGTTATAGAATTTGCAAACCAAGGCTTGCAGGGCCCATAGGATTTTTATTAATCTACTTTGAATGCATTTGTCTTCCACTTTTGGCATTGGCATGGGGCATTTCCAAACCTTGAATATAATAAATAGAGACATTCATTTTTCCTGGTGATGATCAACAATAGAGAAACAACTCAAAGTTTCACTTATTATTTACCATTGATTGTTAGGTTGTATCGTGTGCATGAAATTTTGAGAATAGAGGATCAATAGAGGCCTTGCAACCAAGAGAATACATAGATCCTTGTATATGGTAGAGGAATAGATGCCTATTAGCCATTAAAAGATAGAGCCCTCCATACAAGACTAAGATAGAAACTAGAGATTAGAATAAAATTTCACATAGTATCCATGTTGGTGAAGTTAGTGTGTTATAAATACCTCCTTTGTAGATCATGTATTTATTCTTATACAAATATATTTCTTTGAATATCTCTTTGGTGATATAGTTTTAAGGATTAAGGATCACTAGAAGAACCATACATAGACAAAAGATCATTCGTGTAGTTGCGAAAGGTTGATTTTGGATCTCAGAAAGAGCATCATAGATTGAAAACGATTAGACATAAATTGCTCATGACTTTTGTCAGTGATGGTCACTTCATATGGAGGAGTAGATCATCAAAGAGAAGATGAAAGTAGTTTTCTTCCCATAAATTTCAACTATCTGAATACCATTCATTGTAAGCCACCTCTAAATCACACCAACCATATATGTCTCTTGTATGATTTTCTATAACATGTCCTTGAAGTTCCAAACCTTGGGTTGCTTCACATGCTCCTTGTAGTTTTTATACTCAGTCATCTAAAAGCAGTAGTTGTGTATGAACTACTTCCAGGTTGGCATAATGTAGGTGTACCTTTGAAATTTATTCAACTTCAACTAACCACTTTTAGTGATATTCTTCATATTCCATAGAAAATTCAAGAAAACTTATAGGATAGGCTTCTTCGAGATAAGTTTCATAAAAACCTTGATTAGCCTCAATGTTTGGGCTAATATATCCATGTCAAATGGAATACTCCATTGTAAGTAGGAGACATAGGGTTTTAAAATAGAAATAAAATAAGTTTACATTTAATGGAGCTCCTTTGTGTGGCTAAGGTTTTGAAGGTGCAATTTAAAATGACCATAGCTTCCTTGATATTGATTAAAATCTCTATTATTAACCCAATCCAAAAATGTCACAACCACTCTTCTTTGAATGGTTCTGGTCTAGCGTTTGGTTCATAAACAAAGAGAAAAGTGCTTGATAAGAATTTCTTGTGAGGGTTTTGAGGCCACAACTTGACTACTTTAGTGTTGTGGTCAACGCTTGCACATGGTACCCTGGTTTCCTAGACTACTTCAGCGTTGTAGTCAACACCTGTACATGGGACCTTGATTTATGGTGTACATCATAGCTACAAGCATTGAGGACAATGCTTCTCGAAGGGCGATGAAATGGTGGGATCCTCCTTAGGAGTATAATAGGAGCCCATTGTCCCATTAGAATTAAGAATAGGATAAGTATGGTGGCCATCTAATTTAATGATGATTAGGTCCACAATGTTAGTCATTATTAAATAAGGCCCATTAGTTAATTAACATTGAATAAATGTAATGTGGCCTCATTAAAGAAGGCCTACTAGGTAGTTAGCATTTGGTTATGACGAGGGTTTTCCAGTTAGCTATAAAGAAGGATGGAGTCCTCCTTGTGGATCATCTATTGGAATATATTGTATCGGTGCTTAGCTCATTGGGAGGTTTCCCCCTCGATAAAGAAAGTGAATATGAATTAATCCTTCCATAAACTAGTTATTGTATGGTGTTGTCCTACCTTGAAGTTTTTTTATTGATGAAGTATAAGGGTTTTCTTGAATATTTGGTTTGTGAACATTTTATGTGCCAAGGATCATTACAAAGGTTCATTTTCAAGTAATCTAGATCCAAATAAGGATAATTACAAAGGTTCCTCTTCAAGTAATCTAGATCCAATAACTCGATCATTATTTTCTTTCACTTCCTCTTATATTTTGGGAAAGTCTTTTTCATCCCCTACTAAAGAATACACGTCCCACACCAAGGACATATCTTTACCCCATTGGTAGATTTACCTAGTCATTTTATGGTAATAGAAGAATATCTTTACTTCTTTAAATGAACAGTGGAACAATTAGATTCCCATTTTTTTTTGAATGAACACTAAACAATTAGATCCCCATTTTAAATATAATCTGAAGTAACTTTTTTGACATGCTTAATAGAATGCAGGTCTATTGACAATGGTATTGTTACTTAATTGGTAGTTTTCTCCACTTAACTAGATGGTGTCCTCCCACTTTTTATTCTCCTAACATTTCCTTATACACGTTGTTTATTGTTATTTGTGCTACACTTAATTTGTTGGAATATGTTAGGCATTTATTATTCCTCAACCGTTCTAGATTTTCATAATAAATAATCATAAATTCAACACGTTCACTTCAATGTTCAAAGGTAGACCCTCCTTCTAGGGGTGCAAAGAGTTTTGTCTGGTCGAAGGGTTTAGGATGCAAAATCTCACAAATCAAAACTCGAAGTGCTCGCAAATGTGCAGAGGTTTGTGGTAAGGAGGAGGTACCTATCACTTCATCTGATTCTAAACTTGGGGTTCTTAGAGGCATTAAAGCCTTAGCACACCTTAAGTCATGATCTTGTTGTCCCTTAAAATTAGGGGAGTGGGCGGCTCCCATAAACTTGCCTCGGTTCGTCGTTTTTTTCTTCAACATCAACCGAAGATTCTTTTCTTTCAAGAGACCCTTGCAGACGAGGTTAAATCTTGTTCTTTCCTCTCAAGTCTTCAACCTGATTGGCATGCGACGACTGTGAGTTTGGTTGGTAGATCGGAGGGCCTTTTAGTTGCTTGGGCTCTCGGAAAATTTGACTTGAGCCCTTATATCTGTTGTGGAGGGCTTCTGTTGACAGGTTTCAATCTAGAGCTAAAGATGCTGCTAACTTTTCTAAATGTCTATGGTCTGTGTATTGATAGGAAATCATTCTCAAAAAAGGTAAAAGAGAGTGATATTTTATCCCAACAGAATTTAATTGTGGCAGGTGACTTTAATTTTACCTTATCAGAAGGAGAGAGTTGGGGATCTACTAGGCACTCAGACTTTTTGTCATCCTTCTTAAAGACTATTTTCACAGAGGTTGGGTTAGCAGATATCTTGTCAGATGTCCTGGTACCTACATGGCAGAACGGACGAAAGGGTGCATAAAACATTCATAAATGGTTAGATAGACATTTCATCTCGACTGATTTTCTTGGAAACTTGACAAGGTATCGGGCCTGGGTGGTACAACGTTTTCTATCTAATCATGCAACCATCTTTCTGCAACTTGATGGTGACTATCAACTGAAAAGCTATCCCTTTAAACTTAATCTCGGTTGGCTAAGGGAGGCTGAGTTTTCTCGTATTGTTGTGGATATCTGGAAGGACCCTAAGTTTCTACAGGAGACAGGTCGCCAAAGACGTCTGGTTTTGAAGCTTAAATGATTAAAATTGGAAATAAAGTATTGGAGCAAAAATCTTAAAAAACAATTGTCTCATAAATTGGATGTTCTAGAGAAGGAACTACAGATCTTGTATCAAAATACTCTGGTGGATTGGAAGAATACAGGGATATCCGATCTGATAAAAATAAAGGAAAGTGAGAGGATGAATATACTCAAGGTAGAGGAAGACACTTGGCGTAAAAAAAGTCGAGCTATTTGGTTAAAGTCAGGGGATCACAATACCAAGTTTTTTCATCACTATGCAAGTGATTGAAAAAACCGCAAATAGGTTTGGGATTTACATACAGAGTCAGGTTTTAAACTTTCTGGTCAACAAGAGTTAAAAGAGGAAGCAATCAATTTCTTTAAACAGTTGGGTACGACAACATACATCCTTAACAAAGCTCGGACTTCAGTAGTAACTCTTTACTCATCATTGGTAATGGAGGCAGACTCTCTTTCAATGGAATTGTCGTGCAAGCTAGAAGACCTTCAAAAAGTTTTAAAGGCTTTTGCTAGAGATAAAAGCCCAGGCCCGGATGGTTGGACAGTGGATTTTTTCCTCTTTTTCTTTGACTTGGTGGGAGAGGATCTTCTAGGCATGGTGGAGGAGTTGAGACAAAAGGGTGAAGTCATAAAAGCCTTAAACACCACTTTCTTAGTTCTAATACCAAAATCAAATAAGCCTTCTACTTTTGGCGACTTCCGAATGATCTCCCTTTGTAACTTATGTTACAAAATCATTGCTAAAATGTTGGAAAATAGATTGAGGCCTATTCTGTCAAAAGGTTTGGTGGAAGAACAATTGGGATTTCTTCAAGGAAGGCAGATCCTAGACGTAGTGGGGATGGCACAAGAATGCCTCCGCAGTTTCAAATAAAAGAAGCAACGAGATTTAATTCTAAAGCTTGATTTAAGGAAAGCTTATGATCGTATTAATTGGGATTTTATGAGGATGATTCTCATCAAACCCGGCTTCATCCTAGCTACTACAAGTTGGATTATGAGTTGTGTCACTTCAGTATCTCATGTTGTCCTAATTAATGGTGAACCGTCTGCTTTTTCAAAGGGATAAGGGCCTCAGACAGGGCTGCCCTCTGTCCCCGCTTCTCTTTATCATGGTAATGGAAAGTTTAAGTTTACTCATCAGCAAGGAAAAAGAAGACGGTACTTTGACATGGATAACAGTTTCGAGAATCACCAAGATCCTCAATATACTCTTTGTAGATGACATTCTGATCATGTCAAAAGCCATCGTTGATGAATGGGTGGTGATAGCTCACATTCTAAAAGTTTTCCAAAAGGAAACAGGTCTTTAGATCAATGATGGGAAATCAAATTTCCACACGGCGGGACTGGCTGAGATAGTATTGGTGCCATTCAAAGTGTTTTTTCCTTATCGATTTGATCCCATTGATACGAGTTTCAAGTACCTGGGATTTTATCTAAAGACAAATCACTACAGTGTCAAAGACTGGTGGTGGTTATTAAAAAAGTTTGAAAAAAGAGTAGACCATTGGTGCAATCGGTGGCTTACCCTCGGGGGATGTCTAGTCTTGATAAAAGTCGTTTTGATGAGTCAATCGGTCTACTGGATGTCATTGATAGCGATCCCAATTTTAATCCTTGGAAAATTGAGGCAGATCATCTTTTCCTTTCTGTGGTCGGGGTTTAAGGAGAAGAATCGTCCACACCCTTGCAATTGGGAAAGCTTAGCTAGGACAAAGAAAGCAGGAGGCTGGGGGATTAAGAATTTGGTTTGTTTCAATAAAGAATTGATGGAAAAAACGTTGTGGTGGGGGTTAACTGTTGATGGGATCTGGAAGAAAATCATAAAAGATAAATATTTACCTTCTCTCTCTGTTTCTAGGTGGTTTAGAAGGGAGAATAGAACTTAGTGGGTTTCATCTCTAGTCTGGAAAAACCTTTTAAAATCCAAGCCACTTCTTGATCAATGGCTTTGTTGGAAGGTGGGTAGAGGGGTCTCTATACAGGTTGGCAGGGATCACTTGATGAGATTAGGATTGTGCTCTATTCTGTCTCCAACTTTATTGACTGCCCTAAAAAATAGGGGGATCCTATTCCTCTATCAAGCTAGGAATTCCTCCACGATTTCTCCTCTTTTCTCATACTGGAAAGATGCGACTGAGATTTCTTTAACCAACGACCTTGCTATAGAATGGGAGCTGTACAGACAAGCGTTAGCTAGCGCTGGTATTCTCCTTTCAACTTCAGAGGATGAATTAAGGTGGGAGGGTGGTGATGATTCGGATTTCCCATCGGCCAAAAGTCTATATAGGGCGTTGGCTAAAGTTCTTTGGGCTCCAGCAGATCGGGGATGGGCTTATAAGTTGTGGTCATGGCATTTGGCACTCGAAGTCAAACTATTTTGCTGGTTGTTCCTATGCTCTGAATAGGCAATGCGTGGGTATTGAATTGAAACGCGTTCAATTTTTGGCTACAAATTGGATTCAACGTATCATCCTCTCCGCGGACAGTGACCTTTATTTGGATCGAGCGCAAATTGTTTTTTTCTACCGTTCAACTTTTGACACGTTCAAGATTCACTGGTCAAACTTGACTTGTGAAAGCTTTTCCACAACTACTTTTCCAATTTATAAGGTACGAAAGGCCCACATATAAACTGTTTTCTTTCGGGAAAAGATACAATGTATATTCATTCTCATTAGTCACTCTCATATTACATCCTATATGCTCGGGCCATGTGATAGGCTTTCAAGTCCTTTCGACCTCCTCTCCTCACCTTACTTCCTTTTGTATATCTTACATCCTTCGTGCATTGCTCTTTTGCACATTGTCTTCTCTATTGAACGTTTTCCCTTGCTATTGGAATTTGCGTCTCTTCTAAAAATTCTTCCTCTTTATGTCTCTACCCCTCTCATTCAATGTTAGAAGTACTAATGTTCCTCTTGCAACAACCAGTTTAATTTATCTTCATTAATATAGCCTTGCTATGCCTTTTTTCCCATGGAAACATTATTCATAGGAAATTATGCCTTCTCTCAAAGACTAATTACTTCTTTCTTGATACCTTTTTGGGTGTGAGCACATCTTAGTTTTTGTACTTAAATCCCATAAAGTATTGGGTTGAACAATGTAATAAATGATATGTATGATCACAATTGACAATATAAAAAAAATGATCAGATAGGAAGCTTGATCAAGATTGACCTTGTTAATTGACCTTTGGCTATATAGAGGCCTAGTCCTTATATTGGATTGGTTAGTTATTATCATCTACTAAACTTATTCTATTCTATCAATTGTATCAGTTTACCCTTGTTCCTCTAAAAATGTAATTGAGCTCTACCATTCAACAATGGGTTTTCCTCCCCATCACTAAGATGTTTCCCACTCAAATCCTAATGTGTTATCATGTGGATGTTCAGATTGTTTACAATGTTGTTATTTTGTTTTAGTGCTAGTGTTATTGATTTTACTATTAGTTAAGTATAGTTTACAATAATTTTTAAGATTAGTTAATATGTTTGTGTTGTTGATAGTCAACTTACTTAGTCAAAAGGTTATATTATCGATCATTTCCATGTCGAGAACTTTTATAGCCTAACATTTAAGGGTCATTCCTGGAAAACTAACAAATCTTACACAATGAGGAAATACTACTGGCAAACCTTCAGCATGGTTTTGGGAGGAAATCCTAGAAGGAACCACCTTGGATGTTTTAGGGAATTAAAGAAAAAAATTGGAATGTCTGCTCCTACCAACAACTAAGAGGACAACAAGAAACAAAGATCATGCATTTAGACAATGAACATGATCAAGGTTCGAGAATGAAGTCACACACGAGAAAACTATTGCATATGAGATCAACCATGAAGTCAATCATGAAACCAAGAAGGATTGGACTATGAGGTCTACAAAAATATCAAAAGGGCTAAGGGTTTTCATGTTCAATACATTGTTTGTGATTTCTACAAAGAGATATTCCTAGTGAAAAAATGAGATAACCTGACACAAGAAACATGTTGGTTGGATGTGTCAAAGTGCTCCACTTTATATGGCATTAGTAGTGCAATAGACCACGTGTTCACCCTTGGAACCCACTAGGAATGGGAGAATGAGGATGACCCTTCCATCCAATGGATATCATTCAAGTGTACCTTGTAAGGTGTAGCACTAAAGTGGTATTGATGACTTGAGGAGAAACAACCCTTTTGCAACTTGGAGGACATAGTGCACTAGTTTAAGGATGCATATGGGTATTGAGATATAAATATTAGAGCACTCAATAAACTCTAGAGAGTTCACCGACTACAAGGAGAGATAATGAAAAGATACAACTATCAATTGAAGGAGTTTTTTGGATAATTGAAATATATCATCTCTGAATGGGTTAGAATGGATTGGATGATTTCCAAACTCTACCATATACTTCGAGCACAAGCTTGGAATGATGATAATCATTTCAAGAAGCCCTTGATATCTCCATGGATTAGGAGGACAATCTTGAACTACTAGTGCATGGGAAGGAAGATAGAAGAGAAGATCGGGTCTAGAAAAAGGTTAATGAAGCAAAACACTACAAACCCAAGTTAGGAAAGTCATTTGAGCAACATGACAAAGGGGGAAGACCTCATAAGCACAATAGATGTCAAAATAATTTGAATAGCTTTGATTTCTATCGACCTCGTAGTACATACAAGCACAAATGGAACAATTGTTGATTCAATCCTAAGAACTAGGAACATTTTGTCAAGAAAAATGAGAGTTGGGGTAATTGGGGTATATTTTGATCAAGAGATAGGTGTCAAGAGGACCATGTTGACATTATCAAAATGTATATTAGGCACAATCCCAAGGTAGGTCTTCCTTCATTGTGACGATGAAGAGTGGGAAAAGAGACTATAAGTGCTTCCATTGCAATGTATGGGACCACACAACATACAATTATATTTGCAATGTCTCAGGCCAAGCATGTTGTGCCTTATGCAAACATTACCCATGACACCAAATTTCTATTGAAACTAAAGTGGGGCATTTGGAAAGAAATAAAATGATACAATTGGAAAATGAAGAGAAACAATGAGAGGATTTCATTGCCACTCGTTCGCAACCCAAAGGGGATGGTCCCCATGAGTCAAACATATTATTAATGACCGAGGATGACAAAATGGCTTTCTCCAAGAAATGATGAATGTTGGAGTAGATTTTGAAAGATCTACATGAGCGTTGTCATTGGGCACATGAATGTAGTCCCTAAAGGTGGAGTTCACAACTCTTGAGAGAGAACTTTTGGAACCTAGAAAACCAATTAAGGGCATTGGTACAATATATGAGGTGCCTCTAGAAAATTTATGAGTTCATTGGTTCTCTGTTACACATTGATGGAAATGAAGACTTATGATTGAATGCAATGAAAGTTTGAAAGTTTAACACTTCATTTCTAAAACACTTGTAGGTATCGATGATAATCATGGGATAACTAATGGTTGGTGGTGTGGTAGAACTAGGGACCAAAATCAATATTATCTCTTTGATATATTGGTAAGAAGTATTGGGTCGACCACCGCTGGCCCACAATGGAATTACTCTCATAGTTGCTAACCACACAACCTAAAATATTATCATAAAATTGGTTGGGATGAAACTAATTTCTATATCATTTGGATTGTTGTTAAATTTAAAATATTGAAGCTTATGAGGAGAGCTTACCAAGTTTTGTTCAGAAAAACATGGATTACTCCATTTGGTGCATGGTTTTCTCCAACAAGGTTGTTGTGATGTGTCGAAAAGGGAAAAAGAAGGTAATTATTCCCCCGGAAAA